>OVBE01003632.1:0-26235 GCA_900406425.1 Iberis pinnata
GAAAAGGTGTCATGTGAAAGGATGTGACTCTTGGTCAAGACACCTTTTCACATGAAAAGATGTGATCTTTGGTGAAAAGACACATTTTCACATGAAAGGATGTGGCCTTTGGTGAAAAGACACATTTTCACATGAAATGATGTGACCTTTGGTGAAAATACACACCCCTTCGTTGCACATTTTCAATTGGTGCCCATTCGGCCAACGGTTGCAACTGTTTGCTTGGTGACCTTTCACCAGTAAGCTACTTCACTCTAGTTCACTAAGCTTGAGTGTTAGCTGACCAGTCCATCCAGCTAGGTTAGTACTCATTCAGCTCGTTGAGCTTGGTTGAGCTATCTTTTTACTCACCTAGCTGAGTTAGCTAATCTTTCCAGCTAGTTTAGCTCACTTAGCTACTCACCTAACTGAGCTAGCTAGTCTTTCCAGCTAGTTCAGCTTACTTAGTTGTCTAATTTTTCATTCAAATTTACTTCAATTTTGACAAAAACCAATTTGTCAAAATGAGTTCTAACTTATAATAGATTAACAACATACGTTTTCCTCAGTATTTCTTTTTTTTAATATTTCCTCAGTATTTCACGAGGGTTGTGTCGTTTCTCAAAGATGGTTGAAGCTCTTGAAATAATGATTACGATATTGTTTGTTTTTGTATGTAGATATTATATTTGGATATAAATGTTCAAATTATTTGATTGAACACTTTAAAATCAGTAATTAGATGCAACACTTTAAAATCAGTAATTTTATGTCAAGAATTTTAAATCTATAAATATATATAAATGAATATATTTATGAGATACCGAGATAATGTGAGATTGGATAAATATTTTGTTAAATGATAGAAAGATATTTTTAGTATAATGCATACATTATATCTGTGCAAATATACAAAAATATGTTTTCTAGACAGAAAGAGGAAAATTTTTCTACCAAATATTTAGAAAATCGTTTTTTTAAAAAATACGGAAAATTGTTTTCTGCCAAAATTATGGGCATATGTTTTTTCATCAAAGAAGCATAAGAAATTTTTTATCAAAAATACGAAAATATGTTTTTCGATAAGAATGAATAAATGTAAAACATGTTTTTCTGCAACAAAATGCGGAAACAAGCTTTTTCGTTAGTGTAGAAACGCATTCTTTTGAAAAAAAGAAACAAACATATTTTCTTGCCAAAAACGCAAAAAAACTTGTTATCCTACCAAACACACAGTTTTTAGCAAACACGAAAAGCCAAAACATTCATATTTGGCGAAAAACATGTTTATGCATTGTGTGCGAAAAATATATTTATGCATTTATATGTAATTGGCGGTAAAATATTTTTCTTTTGCTTTTGACAAGAAAGCGTATCTCTGAGTTTTTAACAGAAAAATGAATTTTTTGTGTTACTTGTGTTTATATGATTTGATGAAAAAATTATTTTTGTGCTTTTAGCATGAAAATGTTATCCCCTAGTTTAGCAAAAACAACATAATCTTGGTTTTTGACAAAAATATATCTTAATATTTTTACAAATTTGAAAATAAATAAAACTTCGTCGAAATATAATATTTAAATGTCACATTCAAATATAAAAATAAATAACATCCAAATATTTACATATAATTGAAAAAAACTAATATGGCCTAAAAAGATTTTTTTTTTTTTTTGAAGATAAAAAATTAAGATCTAATGATTTGTTTACATATTATGCTTTTATGTAAATGCCTATTTATCAAATAAAGCAAATAAAAAAACTTAAAAATATATTCAGGACTAGAGCTTCCGCATAAAGCTAAGAAAAAGAAAGAGAGTAAACGCGTACCAAAGAAAAACAAAGATGCCGAGAAACACTTAATCCAGTGGTTACTAGCGTTGTCTCCTGACACCTTGGTCGCGGGATCGAGCCCCCTAGTAGGCATTCTAACTCTAACCTACTATCATTAGTGACAAAAAAAAAATCTGAAGGAAACATTAGAGTTACGAATTGATAATTAATTGAGAAGATTGTCGGCGGTTTTTCTTGCGATACTTAGGGTTACAAGTCTTTCCATATTTGGCTTCAATGGCACGTAATGCTTGTGCCTCCAGTGGGCTCGCCACCTCCGGCGAATTCGCCACCTCCCACAACCACGCCTGTCACCACTCTTCCTCTTGTTACTAACTTGGGTCAAGGCCATGTTCCATCTCCCAAACCCTCGTGTAATGCGGTGGTTAAACAAACCCTTCAAGACTTAGCCGATTTATCTCTACCACCTGCTTTTTCTCGTAATGGTGGTGTAGCTATAGCAATGATACCTAAACATCTTCTTGTTGATCCACAGCCTCTATGGGCTAAATTTTTGGTTGGAATTTTCATTGGAGAAGCATCCCACATTGGCAAAGTGCATGATACGGTTAATCGGTTGTGGAACCATGATGGCTAAGCGGCGAAGATTGATGTTCAATTTATAAAAAGCGATACCGTCTTATTTTGTATTGAATCATTGGAATTGCATAATAATATCATTCGTAAAAAATACAGGCATATCTCTTATACTTTTCTTGTCGTGCAGGAATGGAGCCCATCAAAATCACAAGCAAAATCATACCTTACTTCGATGACCTTATGGGTTGATTTTAAAAATGTTCCTGATACTCTTTTTTCTCATGCAAGTCTCAAGTTTCTCGGAAACATTATCGGCAATTTTCAGCGATTACATCCGAATACAGAGCATTGTGTGCGTCTTGATGTGGGTCGTGCTATGGTGGTTGTCGACTTAGACAAGGAACTATTTACCGAGATCAAACTTGATGGAGTGGAGATTCCAGTTCTAATCTCGTACCAATGGTCACCCCCGCGATGCACACATTATCGTAGTTGGGGCCACGCTTCTCAAGCTTGCAAAAAAACCGGGCAAGGACAATCTCAACCATCGGCACATCACCAACAACAATCTAATCCATTACTAGCCATTGTGGCTTCAACTCAACTCACGGGACAAGCTCAGGCTGCCCCAACCAACACTCACAAAAAAGAGGCATCAACCGTTGATCATTCAACCACTATGCCTCCTCCTATAGTTTCGGCTATGGAGAAACAATCTGACCCCATTCTTCTCGATATTGTTCAATCATCTCCTGCTCACTCTTCTCATGATGATGTTTCCTCAATGTATGATCCTCCTATAACTAATGCCACTACTTTTTTTTCGCATGTGCAAGGAGCTGTGACTCCACTTGAGGCAGCTACTGCACTCCCTTCAGTCTTGTTGAATGATCCGGCTCTTGATAAAGCTCACGAGATTGAACCTGCTATCCAGAAACTGCCTAGTGTCGACCGTATTCCTTCCCCAGGGGACTCTTTTGAAGTCTCGGAATGGACAACAGTCAAGCGGCAAATCCGAGCTGCTTCCTTATCCCCTACCAAGCTTGCTTCAGTTGATTTGAATGTTGTTGCGTCCTTTTCACCATCTCGTTTTATTGTTCTTGCAGATAACAAGGATGTGGGTGACGAGGACAAGGAGGAGGGCCAAGTCTCGGACAGTGATTTACCCAGTACTAAGACGTTTTCTAACGTTGGGCGTTACAACACCCATACCAAGACGAAGCATATTGACCATACCCAGGGAAATCAGAAATTCCAAAAACCAGTCGTAACTAAGAAACATGCCAATGTCTCCACCCGGAGGCAGTAACGATTATGTCTCTATTTGCATGGAATACCCGAGGCTTTAACCAGCCTCGAAACATTCCATTATTCGTCATTGGCATCATGTTACTAACCAACAATTTGGTTGTCTTTTAGAAACTCAGGTTCAATCTCACCATTTTACTCGTATTTTACAGGCAGCTCTTCCTCGCTGGAATGCTATTCATAATTATGAAGCCCATCGTCTAGGGCGTATTTGGGTTTGCTGGAAAGAGGGTGTTGTAGTGACGCCACTTCTCATTACCTCTCAATTGATTACGGTTCTTGTTACATTAGAAACTGGTGTTACTGTGTTAATCTCTTGTGTTTATGCTTCCAATTTTCAGGGTGATCAGATTCATCTTTGGAATGCTCTGTTTGACAGTCGACGTCTTTACGGCCCTACTACCATCCCTTAGCTTCTTATGGGAGACTTCAATGAAATCCATTCCAGCTCTGAGCGCTCGAACCACTCAAGTAGGTAGCGTCTTGTTGGGATGTTGCACTTTCAAGAGTTTGTCAATGGAATGGGCATGGCCGATCTGACATATATGGGACCGTGTTTTACATGGACAACTCATCGATCTGACGATCCCATTGCAAAGAAACTGGATAGGAGTTTGGTCAATGACACTTGGATGCAGGCTTTCCCCACTCGTTTGCAGTGTTTGAATCGAATGGAGTCTCGGATCGCGCGCTATGTTATCCATCTCACTTCGTCTCATTCTACCTCCCACAAGCCGTTTAAGTTTAATAATTTCCTTACTGATCATCCAAGTTTTTGCAGATTATTGACGAGGCTTGGACTCAGCATCCTCCTCTAACACATTCCGGCCTTGCCATTCGGTTCTTTCACACAAATCTAAAGCTGTTGAAGTCCACTGTACGACAATTGAACCGTTCATCCTATGGAGATCTTCCGGGTCGCACTCGAGCAGCCCATGATCATCTTCGTTCATGCCAATCTCGAGCTCTCAATGATCCCACACCATCAAACATTCAAGCTGAATCAGATGCAGCAAGACAATGGTCCTTATTAGCTCGTGCCGAGGAAATATTATACCAACAGAAATCGCACATCACTTGGTTAAAGCATGGGGATCATAGCACCGGTTGTTTTCCACCATATCGCTTTATCATGAACTAGCCGTAACACCATTTGTTGTCTTGTCCTTCCTTCAGGACAAGTAACGACAGACATTGCTGAGATCAAAGCTGAAGCCGTCCGCCACTTCCAGACTTTCCTTTAACACCCTAATCTTATTACTCCCTTAGATCCCTCCTATCTCCAGTGACTGCTTACTTATCGTTGTCCTTTGATTATAGGTGAGCAGCTAACTCTGCCAATCACGGGTACCAAGGTTCACGCAACCTTATTCTCCTTGCCGTCTAACAAAGCCCCGGAACCGGATGGATACACGGCTGAATTTCTTAAAGCAGTCTGGTCAAACATTGGATCGAACTTTGTCACTGCAGTACAATCTTTTTCCTGTATGGTTTCCTCCCGTAAGGCGTTAATTCCACGCTCATCTCGCTCATTCCTAAGACCGACGACCCACAGTCCATCCGAGACTACCGCCCAATTTCGTGTTGTAATGTCCTCTACAAAGTTATCTCGAAGATCCTTGTAAACCATCTCAAAGTCCACCTTACTGCTTTCATCGAACCAAACCAAAGCGCCTTCATCAAAACCATGCTTCTACTAGAGAATGTTCTCTTGGAAATTGAACTAGTGAAAGACTATCATAAGCCGACTATCTCGCAGCGTTGTACACTAAAGCTTGATATCTCCAAATCTTTTGATTCCGTCAACTGATATTTTATCCTATCCACTCTTCAGGTTCTAGACTTTCTCCCTCTCTTTATTCATTGGATTCATTTATCTTTATCCACATCTACTTTCTCCATCTCTGTCAATGGTGAATCTGCGGGTTACTTCCCGAGTTCTCGAGGGCTTCGCCAAGGTTGTGATCTTTCCCTTTACCTATATGTAATTGCAAATGATGTGTTGTCAAAGCTTTTGAATGACGCTGCTTCCACTGGTCGTATTGGGTATCACCCAAATTGCCAAAGACTTGGTCTTACCCATTTGTGTTTTGTGGATGATATTTTGGTGTTTTCTGATGGTAGTCCAGGTTCTTTTCAAGAGATATTACAGGTGCTGGATCTATTTGGCAATGCTTCTGGTCTTCGTGTGAACCTAACAAAGTCCTCGGCTTTTCTCACGGCACACCCAACTTCGTCCATCCTCCGTGCCGTTGCTGATAGTGGATTGCGGTGTGAAGCACTGCCATTCCGCTACTTAGGCTTGCCATTGACGACCAAGAGGCTGTCCCGTGCTGACTATGAACCTCTTATTGATCGTATACGTTCTCGGTTAAATTCTTGCTCCACTAATATTTTATCTTACGCAGATCGTTTACAGCTAATACAATTAGTCATTGTTAGCACGGTCAACTTTTGGCAATCTGCTTTTCGCCTGTCGAGAAGCTGCCTAAATGCGTTGAATAGCTTATTTAGCAACTTCCTGTGGTCGGGCTCACCAAATCACTCGTCTTTTGCTAAGGTAAGTTGGGCTGATGTATGTTATCCCAAATCGCAGGGCGGCCTTAGGGTTCGGCGTTTTGAAGATACCTCCACGGTTTTCTCTCTTTCATTGATCTGGCGCTTACATACAAATACGTCATCCCTTTGGACGGCTTGGACAAGGTTGTATCTTCTCCGCCAAGCAACCTTCTGGGACGTCTCAGCCACGGCAACGGTTGGATCTTGGATTTGGCGTAAATTGCTAAAGCTGCGTCCCATCGCAACCCAGTTTCTCAAAACCCGGATAGGTAATGGCTCCATAATGTCTTTTTGGTTTGATAACTGGTCTTCTCTTGGTTCATTATTTGCAGCTGCTGGTGATGTGGGGATTCGTGAATTCGGTATTCCACGCCAAGCGACGGTAGCTGTTGCAGCAACCTCGGGACGCTGGAGGCTCAGGCGTACTTGTCTGCTATCTCTACGGCCTCTTTACCAATCCATACTTGTCCTCCCAATCCCCTCACCGTCTGATGTACCCGATGTCCGTCTCTGAAACCATGGGAATGATCATTACAAGGACTACTTCAATCCAACCGCTACCTGGAAATAGATTTGCCCCTCTATTCCTTCTAAATACTGGACATCGATTGTTTGGTTCAAACAATCTATTCCTCGTTACGCCTTTATTTCTTGGCTGGCATTTCTTGACAGGTTGTCCACAAGTAGTCGAATGTGAATATGGGGTAGAGCACAGCCCTATGTCTTTTGTGGTGAGCTCGACAAAACTCGGGACCATCTCTACTTTGCATGTCCTTACACTTACACTTTATGGTCCACTCTCACGTCCCCCATTCTTCGGCATCGCCTATCTCCGGATTGGCAACGCACCATCGCTTCCATCCAGCTGTGTTCCCACTCGCTTCTGGATTCCGTTCTCCTCTGCTTTTGCCTGCAAGCCGCAATATACACCATTTGGCGTGAGAGGAATGCTCGATGCCATTGTCAACCACCACACCCGCACTCTCATCTACTTAGGACGATAGTGACCACTATTCGGCTACGGCTTCTTAGCTTACACTACCCTATCCAGTCACCTTATCACGGCTTTGTCTCAAGATGGATGTCCCTTCATCAGACCTGATCCGAAGCTTTGAGTTGTTGATCTCGCTCTCAACAAGATTATTTTCTACCAACTGTTTTTCTTTTTTTTGGTATATGGTTCCGATTGTTTTGGTGTGTACTCTTTTTCCTAGTTCTAGTTTTATACCATTGGGTTTTCTAGAATCAGGTTTTAACGAGGCTACCAGGATAATAAACGTTAGGAGCCATATATATCAGCTTTACCAAACAATGTTTTGTACATAACTCTTTTATTCTTTTTTCTAATTAATTTAAAATTTCATCAAAAAAAAAAACAAAGATTCCATATTCTCATGTTTCTTCATTTGAGCAAGAATTTTCTCTAAAACTATTTTGATTCAACCACGATAAGCTCGATTTTAGCTTTATGTTCTCGTAATTTTCTCTTTCTCTGTGGTCTTTTGCTTGATATCGAGTGCACTTCTCTATCTAAGTTTTGTTGTCTTTTAATTTATCGGTTATTGCCCAATCGCCCAAGGTTTTAAGTTTTCTTAATTAGATATGGAGAGAGAGTCGTTTGTTGGTTTATATCTCTAAGATTTTGAGTTTGTGTGGTCAGAGGGAACTGATCTAGGTTAGGAATCAGAAGGTCGTAAACTTTGTTGTTTCTGTGTGTTATTTTGGTTGAGCGAGTTGATTTCAAAATTAGGAGATATCTGGTTGTTTTATGTGATTTTTCCGGGAGAAATTTGATTGGTTATTTTAGATAAATTTTTTTATTATGTTAATTGACGGTGCCTTTCGATTCATATAAATAGAATATGTTATATTTTAAGTCTTCTAGAAACCTGTTTATTGCTTATGCAGTTTTACCTCCATTGTACCTATGTCGCTTGGTTAAGGCACATTTAAATCAGTCAATGGCTCATCTCTCACTTTTTTACTAGATTATAATTTTTAACGCAGTTTTGAGTTTATAATTTGACATAAAATCTATTCTTGTGTACTGGTTCGATTGCCATCTACTAAGGATTTTATATCGTAAAATGTTTTACATTTTTTACGATAAAGATTCTTTAATTTTTTTCTCCATTAACTTAATCTAATGAATTTATTATGGGTTTGACCAAAAAATTAGAGAGATTATAATGAGTGAATAGATTATATGTTGACTAAGACAAAGATATTAGGTTTACCATACACAATAATAGTCGCATAATTTCGTATTCCATAGAAGCATACGGTGGAAAATTAAAACAAATAAAAGAATACACAAAGCAAAGACTAAATGATTCTCTCTCCTATATATTCGGGTCATAGCTTACAGATAACGCCGAAGTAAGGAAAAGAGAAACCAAAAGACTCATCTTCTTCTCTACTTTTCATTTGATTCAGGATTCAGCCATGGTGAGACTTCATCTTTTGTTTTTTTCTTCTCAATTGTTTGTTTATACTCGTTCAATTATAACCTCGCTTCTCGATTGTTATTTTCATATCGGATATGCTTCGATTTTGGCTCACTAGATCTGTAAATTGGATCCGATTTCTCCGATTAGATCTTTTAGATCTTGTGTGTAGTGTCATCGGCAATACTGATCTAGCGAACAACTCCGATGTGCTTCACTAGTTGAATCGATATCATAAACAGTCTGATAATTTCGTGTGTGTTTCAGTGGAGTTGATGGTCAGGTTTACGTTTTTAGTATAATCTTAATTTGTTTGATCCGACGGGCTTCTTGTGTGTTGAAATCGAGTTTGTTTTCTTCTCATTTCTCATGATGACTCTTGTTGAAATTGAAGTCTAGATCGTTACTTGAGATGTGTTTACACGGTTTATATGTTGAAGAAATTGTAGTTTTAGAGGTCTCAAAAAATTGCTTAGACTCCTAAATCAGAGATCCTTGGTTTTAACGTTGTGTGAAAGCATTTTCCAAGCCTAGTTTTTTGGGATCTGGTAATGTTATTGTTTTGTTTGTTTGGGATGAGATATGAATCTAAATGGTAATGAATGACAGGCTAATGCGGCGTCGGGAATGGCAGTCCATGATGACTGCAAGCTAAAGTTTCTGGAACTGAAGGCTAAAAGGACATACCGTTTCATTGTTTACAAGATTGAGGAGCAGCAAAAGCAGGTGGTCGTAGAGAAAGTTGGTGAACCTAGTGAAACCCATGATGACTTTGCAGCAAGTCTTCCAGCTGATGAATGTCGATATGCTGTTTTCGACTTTGATTTTGTCACTGCAGAGAATTGCCCAAAGAGCAGGATTTTCTTCATTGCATGGTAAATAACTAATTACTACCTGATAGAAAACGGTCTACATTGCTTCAACTTTCTTTGAATAATGATCTCTTGTTGTTTTGGCCAAGGTCTCCTGACACCGCAAGAGTGAGAACCAAGATGATATATGCGAGCTCCAAGGACAGGTTCAAAAGAGAACTAGATGGAATTCAAGTAGAGCTTCAGGCAACAGATCCAACTGAGATGGATCTCGATGTTTTCAAGAGTCGGGCCAATTGAGGAAGAAATTCCTAAATTTCTGTTGTATCAAACTCTCAACTAAAGATGTGCTTTTTCTTTGAAGTCCGTTGTGACGGTACCATCAAAACAGCTTTGTTTTATCGGTCTCTTCTATTTGTCTGTGATGTCTATCTTTGGTCCTTTATAGTGTTTTGTTTTAAAACTTAAGAGATGTGGCTTGTGCTCTTTTATTTACAATTGTGTAAGAAACCCAAACCCGTTGTCAGAGATCAATTCTATTGGCACATTTTATCTTCTTTTCTTCTTAGCATATTAATTCAACTTACATAATCAAAGGTTTAAAACAATCTATAAGTAACATGTTTAAACTTTTGATCAATTTTTAATAAAGGTTGTAGAAATTTAATATACAATTCGTCCAATTTTACAACTGAAACAAAATACAATTACACTTGTATAACATATAAAAAAATATGTTATAAATAGAATGGTTGTACAATGATTGAGCAATGCTAACCGAAGAGTTAACAAGAATCACTTGTAAGAGAAACCATTAAAAGCATAATGATTGAGCAAGAATCATATGTGAAAGGCATTATCCAAAACAGTTCTAAACAATCAATCCAGTAGCATATCATCACGTTGGTAAGTAAAGAGCAATGATCAAGCAATACTAATTAGAATTAGCAAAAATTTAGAGATATTTAATGAGAAAAACCAACTAATCATAAATCTAAAATCAATTCAAGTCAAGACAAGTAGTTAATGGTGAGTAATGATCTAAACAATACTAATAAACATTAGCAAGAATCAATAGAGAAATCATTAAGACAACCAACAATTCAAGTGAGATGCTTAAAAATGAAAATAAATCAGAGATAATCCGGAGAGACTTGAAGATCTTTTACCAGTAATATCATAAATCACAGAGAACACAAAATTAAAAATCAAATGGCATTTAATTATCATGTTTGTGTGCTGGATTTGAACTCATGGGTAGCATATACATATTTGGATTATTTTCTACCGTTTCACCACTCTTCTTAATCCAAATAGACTTCCCACCTTGAACCTTGCCTTCTTTCATGCCACTTATCAATCACTGAGTGTTAGGTTTTTTATGGAATGAGCTTGGTTGAAAGTGTTAGGTTCGAACTGACATGAATGAAATCTCATGTAGTTCTAGTTCACACTTTTTGGACTAGATAGGTGGGGTTTGATTCTGGGTATTGGGGTTCGTTTGAAAAAGATGAAAATATATTGGGAAGCTGGTAAAAGAAAAGGGGTATGGTTATAAATCTTATGAGAGGGAATGAAAAGAAAAGAAAACAGAATAGTCTAGTAAAGGGTTTAGGAGAAAAGGATAAGAAAAGTATGGTTTGTGCAAAAACAAAAAGGAAATGATAAGGAAATAAAAGAGGTAAAGACCCAAGTAGTTAGTGAAAAAATGAAAAAGATCAGAAACCATAAGTGTTAAAATCATATTATCCCCAAATCCGCTAGAAATCAAATAAGAAAGAAATCTCTCATAAGAATTGTTAAGGAAAAGATGAAAAAGGGAAAAATGTGAACCACTAGGATCACTTCAAAATTTAAAAGGATAGAATTAGGGTATCCTATCGGGTTTAGAATCAAGGAAATTTTAGTTTCATTGACTTTGGGTAGATGGGATTCTATTCTTGTATGCATCTAAGTGTTCCTACCTTTAGTATTTTGCTAAAACCCATTCCCTTTTTGAGAGAACCCTGTTTTGAAATGTTAGCCAATGCATAAATGGGCCATCTTTATCCCTTAACCAGTACTTTACCCAAATGAGTTCGATGAATGTGCACGACTTGATCCACTGTTTATGTTTAATGAATCTTAAAGAGGTAAATGGATTTGAATGCATTATGGAAGTTGGAACCGATCTGGAACGAACTTTGATGAATATGGCTAAAGTTTTTAAGTAGGATGAGATTGGTTTTCATTATAGAACTAGTAACCTGGACATTAATATTCCATGTTTTATCAGCATATTTTGGTTATGAGTTTCCAATTTCAAACTTCTCTTCCAGACTTCTTAATTACTTTATTGAGGGTAAGCAATGATTTAGTTTGGGGAAATTGATGTCTCTATATTTTACATGTTTTACAAGATCAATTTCATGATTTTAGGGTCATTTAGATGTCAATATGTTGCATTCCTATGACATTCTTAGTAAATATGCATTTTTGTGTATTTTTGCATTAGAATTTACATACATATGCATTTTGGAGATATTTCAGGATTTTAGGGAGTTTTTAGAACATTATTGCAATCTTAGAGAAGGAAAAGGAAGAGCCAAGCCCGGAAAGACCAAGGATCGATCAAAATACTTATACCAAGCCACAATGTTTCAATCGAGCTATGGAAGCCAAGTTTGATCAAGCCATGATCGAGCCAACTCAAGCGCCTCGATCACCTAACTTGGCCTCGACCGGATTTGTGCCGACTCGATCACCTCAACCTCCACTACACATCTAGCCAACTCGGCTCGATTACCTTGATCACCCGACTTGACCTCTCGGCCTCCACCCCTCGATCAAACGCCTCGAGCAAGACCACCTCGAGCACATCTCCTGCCGAACATCTCTCGGCTCGATCCCAAGCCGCCACACGCCTCGACCTGCTCCGATTTTCCCTTGATCACGTGTCAACCTCTCGGATCGATCAACATCTTACCGCATCCTCATCAAATCGCAGCAACGTCTTCTCTAAACTTCGCATCACCCAAAGTTGCCTTGACCAAGACAATCCCACCTCGAGCTAAACTTGCCTAGATCATGACTTGACCCAACATGATTCTTGTACAAACCAGACTTAAATATCAAGATCAATCATTGCATTTTTTAACGTTTGTCTTTTAGTGATTTTAGGTCTTTCTTAAGACTACTATATAAGCCCTAAACACGCCTCCATTTGGGGGCAACCTTTACTTTATGTCATTTTTATCTTTGTCTTAGGTTTCTTTTTCAGATTTTTCTCTTTGTTTTTCCCTTGAATGTTCTTTGTTGCCAAAACCTAGATTTCTTATGAAAGTTATGTTTCTCTTGTGATTTCTTCATTTTTATGCTTAGATTAATGTTAAGAACTATTTTGTGCATGTTGATCTCTTATTTCAAGCTTTTGATTTCGTTTTTCTGAGTTGAACATTATTTTTTAGAAGTTTATGTTCATGTTGTTTATGACCACCATGATTTTTCTCGGTTTATGTTCTCACTGTTCTTAGTCATCATATCCTCATTTATGATTTTATAGCTTTTGATCATCATCTTCTGATTTTCTTTTTGGTTGTTCTTATTGTTTTTAAGGGTTGAATTTTGATCATGATGTTTTGTTTAGAAATTATGTTTTCTGGTTTTCCTGATTTCATAGTCACCATATGTAGTGAGTAGTTCTTCAAGTTTCTAAGGATGGGGTAGATTAGTGTTGAACCCTTGTTCCTCCTATGTGTTTAAACTTGATTGTTCATAGATCCATTTTGTTTCATTATTCTTAATGCTTATTTCTTTATGATCAATTAAAATATGAACTCAGACATTTCCGCACCCGAAAAGTGTATGATGAAATGCATGATCAGGGTGATTTCAGAGAAATACATACCTAGCCCAAGAAATTGGATGTCTAGGGTGTTTATTGGATTTAACAGATTGTTTCTTCATGCCTACTAGGTAGTGTTCCGTTAACGGCAGTTAGGTCTGGATATTACCTAGCTTGAGATCATTTTTCAAGGAATTGAATTTGGTTGTTTATGAATATGTTGTCTAAGGATGCTCTTGTATGAGGTATGTTAGACACCTAGGTAGTTCAGGGAGGATCACTAGACAATTACCCTCATCCTTAGAAACTCATTTTTCCTGATTGCATTTTTGTACCATTTTCCCCTGTTTTTTAAGTTACATGATGTTTACCCATTAATTTTTGTTTATGCATGTTAGCTTTCATGTCATGTTTATTTTCATTATATTTTCTTGTTTAAGACTGTTAGCCATCCATTTTTCTTATCTGACTTGAATTAATAGTTTCAATTGTATATAGAGTGGTTAATAACATACCTGACTAGATTGATAACATATTTATACTACAATGACAATGATTGTGTAATAGAGATTGACCGTAAAAATCCTTACTATCAATATTCCAATAGAATTTAATCATTTGTTAAATTTTTAAAGAAATCTGACTTCCTCTAAATGTAGTGTAACTATGTAGAAAATGCATAGTTTCACTAAAAAATTTTCCTCCCCAAATTAGTAGTAGAACATAACTGACAAAATTCCTCTAAGTTTTATTGCTCTATTTTTTTTCTATTCTATTCTACTAATTATTTTTGTGTGTAACCATTTGCACCTTTTATCTTCTTTTCTTCTTAGCATGTTAATTAAACTTATATGATCAAAGGTTTAAAACAATTTGTTAGTAATATGTTTAACATTTTGATCAATTTTTAATAAAGGTTGTAGAAATTTAGTATACAATTCGTCCAATTTTACAACTTATAGTTTTACTTATAAATTTTGTCATGTTTTTACATTTAGAACCCATCAAAAACGACCATATAAATACATATGTCTAAGTTAACTCACACATTAAGTAGTTAAAACTAAATTATACATAAACAACATGTCATGAAACAACATACAATTTACACTTATATAACATATAAATAGTATATGTTATATTTTCAGTTTTCTAGAAACTTGTTTATCGCTTATGCAGTTTTAGCTTCATTGTAGCTATATCGCTTAGTTAAGACACATTTAAATCAGTCAATGACTTTTCTCTCACTTTTTTTTACTAGATTATTCTTTTTAATGCAGTTTTATATTTGACATAAAATCTATTTCTGTGTACTGGTTCGATTGCTATTTACCAAGAATTTCACATCCTGAAATGTTTTACATTTTTCACGATAAGGATTCTTCAATTTTCTCTCCATTAACTTAATCTAATGAATTTATTATGGGTTTGACCAAAAAAATTAGAGAGATTATAATGAGTGAATAGATTATATGTTGACTAAGACAACAAATATTAGGCTTACTATACACAAATAATAGTCGCATAATTTCGTATTCGATAGAAGCATACGGTGGAAAATAATAAAACAAATAAAAGAAGGGAATACACAAAGTAAAAAGATTAAATGATTCTCTCTCCTATATATTCGGCTTATAGCTTACAAATAACGCCGAAGTAAGGAAAAGAGAAACCAAAAGACTCATCTTCTTCTCTGCTTTTCATTTGATTCAGGATTCAGCCATGGTGAGACTCCTTTTTTTCGTTTTTATTTCTCTCAATTGTTTGTTTATACTTTTTCAATTATAACCTCGCTTCTCGATTGTTATTTTCATATCGGATATGCTTTGATTTTGGCTCACTAGATCTGTAAATTGGATCCGATTTCTCCGATTAGATCTTTTAGATCTTGTGTGTACTGTCATCGGCAATACTGATCTAGCGAACAACTCCGATGTGCTTCGCTAGTTGAATCGATATCATAAACAGTCTGATAATTTCGTGTGTGTTTCAGTGGAGTTGATGGTCAGGTTTACGTTTTTATTATAATCTTAATTTGTTTGATCCGACGAGCTTCTTGTGTGTTGAAATCGAGTTTGTTTTCTTCTCATTTCTCATGATGACTCTTGTTGAAATTGAAGTATAGATCGTTACTTGAGATGTGTTTACACGGTTTATATGTTGAAGAAATTGTAGTTTTAGAAGTCTCAAAAAATTGCTTAGACTCCTAAATCAGAGATCCTTGGTTTTAACGTTGTGTGGAAGCATTTCCAAGCCTAGTTTTTTGGGATCTGGTAATGCTATTGTTTTGTTTGTTTGAGATGAGATATGAATCTAAATGGTAATGAATGACAGGCTAATGCCGCGTCGGGAATGGCAGTCCATGATGACTGCAAGCTAAGATTTCTGGAACTGAAGGCGAAAAGGACACACCGTTTCATTGTTTACAAAATTGAGGAGAAGCAGAAGCAGGTGATTGTTGATAAAGTTGGTGAACCTATTCAAACTTTTGAGGAATTTGCAGCATGTCTTCCAGCTGAAGAATGCCGATATGCCATTTATGATTATGACTTTGTTACTGAGGAGAATTGCCAGAAGAGCAAGATTTTCTTCATTGCATGGTAATATAAATATCTCGGTTCACCCATTTTGTACTACTTTTTGCAAAAACCACATAACATCAATTCTCTGTTGTTGGTGAAAGGTGTCCGGATGTAGCAAAGGTGAGAAGCAAGATGATCTATGCGAGCTCCAAGGACAGGTTCAAGCGTGAACTTGATGGAATTCAAGTTGAGCTTCAGGCAACTGATCCAACTGAGATGGATCTTGATGTTTTGAAAAGCCGTGTCAACTAAAAGAAAACTCTCTTTTTAATAATGCTTTCGACCATATTCTACTTTTCCAAAACGGTGTCTTCATTTCTCTAACAGTTTCTCGTGACTGTTACTATCTGTCTGGTTTGTCTCCTGTGTCTTTGTTACCTCAGTGTTTGATCTTAATTTGAAAGTGTTGCAAGGTTTGTGCTTTATTTCACTCCTACCAAAGCTTAAGATTTAAGTAAATTGATTACTTTAAACTCTCCTTTGTTCTGTTTTTACAAGGTTGGCCAAAAATACAAAGAAAAGTATAGCCTATATTGAGATCTAGAAAAAGAATCGAGAGATGTAAATGAATGATTAAACTTCAGAAAATTAAGAAAGGGGTCAGGAGTTCGAACTAGACTCTTCTGGTGTTTTATTGTTAGGCTTCAAGCCTATTCTCAACATCTCATTTCTCAACTCAATCGCTTTCTCTATATCTCCAGATACACAACAACCGTGTATCAAAGTGTTATAAGCTACTCTATCTGGTCTTACACCATTTTCAGTCATCGAGTTCCATAACTCCATCGCTGTCTTAACATCGTTTTGTTTACAAAACTCATAGATCATTGTTGTGTAGGTTATACAATCAGGAGATACGCCATTGCCTAGCATCCTTGTTATGAGCTCTGAAGCTTCATCCATTCTCCCTTGTCTACAAAACCCGCGGATCAACATATTGTATGTAGCTGTGTTTGCTAAAAGCCCTTTCACTATAGCATTATGAAGCTTTACAGCTTTCTGTATGTCTCCTTTTCCTTTGGTGAGAATGTCCAGAAAACAACCATATGTTACTTGGTTAGGAACTGCATTGTTAGAAAGCATTTTCGAACATAGAATCTCAGCTTCATTAACAAACCCAGCTTTGCATAATCCGTTGACAACAGCAGTGTAAGTGACTTCATTAGGTACAAACCCTTCACTTATCATCAAATCCCATATCCCAAATGCTTTCTCGAAATCTCCAGTTTTGCTCTTTGCATCAATCATACTTGTATAGATCACATCATCAGGCTTCAAACCTCTATCATGCATCTCCTTTAAAAGTCCGAGAAACATCTTTCGATCGTTGTGCTTTAAACTTCCATTTATAAGAACACCGTAGCACATAATGTCCAAATCTACCCCTCTTTGTACCATCTCCTGACAAAGGCTTATAGCCTCCTCTAATCTTCCTTCTCTACAAAACCCGTGTAATAATTCGGTATAACACATCTCATTCAGCTCATGGTTTCCTTTGTGAAGGCCATCTACAAACTCTTTGGCTTCCGAAACTCGACCAGTGAAACATAGCCCGTGTATCAACGGTCTAAAAGTATACGTATCTGGTACAATACCTTTCTCTATCATCTCATTCTGCAACACAAAGGCTTTAGCTATGTCTCCTTCCTCACAGTAACCTCCAATCATGACGTTATAAGTCACTCTGTTTGGATGAACGTTCCATTCTGCCATCTCGTTAAATAGCTTTACTGCATCACTAATCAACCCCACATGAAAAAGACCTGCCAAAAGCGTGGTAAATGTATAGATATTCGGTGCAATGCCTTTCCCTGTCATCTCATGATAGAGCCTAAGAGCCTTGTATGTTTTCCCGTTTCTACAATACCCACCCATCAATGATGTGTATGTTACCACTGTTGGCTTTAACTTGTTATTAATCATCTCTGCCATGAAGTTTTCTGCTGTACTAATGTCACCGAACTTGCAGTACCCATTAATCAAAGAATTGTATGGATAAACAGTTGGTTTTAAACCTGTATCAATCATTTTCCCCAGAAACTTAAGTGCAGTGTCCAGTCTCCCTTGTCTGCAAAACATATCTATCAAAATTGAATAGGTCACATCATTCGGACACAATCTAATGTTCTCCATCCTATCAAATAGCAACTCAGCTTCTTCATACTTTCTGATTTTGCACAACGAGTCAAGCAATGCATTATACACAAAGAGATTAGGCGAAATACCAGTTTCTGCTACTCTTCTAACCAAGTTAAGTGCATCGTCAATCTTTCCCCTCTTCCTTAATCCTTCTACCAAACTTGAAACTACAGCTTCGCTAGGAATGAAGCTCAAACGTAACATCTCATCCATCATCTCTAATCCTTCCTTAAATTCTTGCACTTTACATAACCCGTAGACTAATGTACAATAAGTCACAACATCTGGTTTCAACTCTTTCTTGGCTAAATTCTTTTTTATCTCGATTGCCTCCCAGACCTTCTGCTTCTTACAAAGCCCATCTATCAAAACATTATATGGAACTATATTCACATCACATCCAGTTGCCTCCATTTGAACAATTATATCTTTTGCTCGAGAGAGATCTTTCAATTCACACAAGCAGCGTATAACTCCTGTATAAATGTATACATCAGAACGAATGCCCACATTGACTATATCGTCAAACAACTCCATTGCCAAACCAAAATGCCTAAACTTAACTAATCCATGTAAAAGAGCACTCAAAGTTCTCACTTCAGGTAGCAGACCAATTTTCATCATCATCCTAAACACTAAAAATCCATCTAAAGCTCTCCTACTTCGTACATAATGCTGAATCAACAAATCAAAACTCGAGCTTGAACTAAGCTTACATTTTTCGTAACAGCTTAAAAGCGCATCAAAAGCCTCACTTGGCTTTAAGGGACGAAGAAGAAGCGTTTGCAATAGAGATGAAGCAGGCCAGAAGAGATTAGCTTGAGCCAGAGAATGGATCAAGATACAAAACGACGCCGTGGAGTGGTCGAATTCCCTGTGCAAACCGAGGAAATTGAAAAATCTCAGACCTAATTTGGGATCATCAAGGGTCCCTATCAAAATCTTTTCAACATGAAAAGGCTTTAATCTTCTCGAGACCAGCTCCTTGCTCAATGCGATCTCCCAGCTCCGTCTCCCCCGCACAATTTTTTTAACGGCATCGACGAATTGCCAATCTTCAACATTCTTACATTCTTCTTGACCGGAATCTATCACAGAGCTTACATTTCTGCAGCTATGGCGAAAATGAGAGTTTGATAATGATCGAATCGTGCGAGGGAGCTTCATCAAAGAGATCCACCGTCAAAAACAGAAGCAGTTTAACTCTGGTCATTACAACGAACCGATATCTGGGAACCAGTTGAGTCGGATCGGCTCCGATCACGTTCTCACCAATACAGAATGGGCATTAAGTTTGGGCTTTTAGAATAATGGGCTGATATGAAAAAGGTTTCAGAGTGGCGGGAGCGGGAAAGGAAAATTTCACGGCGTGGTTAAAATGCGCCAAACACGACACATCATCAGTCCCGTAGATCCGTGAGAGAATTTCTTTTTCCTTCTTTTTAACCGTCGATATCCATTAGATCTAACGGCTGTTATATCGATCCGAGTGAAACTATTTTATCCACTAATATCAATTCTTAGGTTCCATATAAAAACATTCGCTCACCCGACTTTGTAGATATCAAGCAAATTCAATCTACACAATCTCAAAGACTTGGTTGTTAGTCCAAGAGAACTCGAGAGAATCCATGGCGCCTAAGGCAGATAAGAAACCAGCAGAGAAGAAACCGGCTTCAGAGAAGCCGATTGAGGAGAAATCAAAAGCCGAGAAATCTCCGGCAGAGAAGAAACCAAAGGCAGGAAAGAAGTTGCCAAAGGAGGCAGGTGCAGGAGGTGACAAGAAGAAAAAGATGAAGAAGAAGAGTATCGAGACCTACAAGATCTACATCTTCAAGGTGTTGAAGCAAGTTCATCCGGATATTGGAATCTCAAGCAAAGCGATGGGAATTATGAACAGTTTCATTAACGATATCTTCGAGAAGCTTGCTCAAGAAGCGTCGAAGCTAGCTAGGTACAACAAGAAACCTACCATCACTTCCCGGGAGATTCAGACGGCTGTGAGATTGGTGCTTCCTGGAGAGTTGGCTAAACACGCTGTTTCGGAGGGGACCAAGGCTGTCACTAAATTCACCAGTTCTTGAATTATGTCTTCTTTTTTTTTTATTGTCTGGATGTTGCTTAGGCTCATGTTTGAATTAGGTTTAAAGTTTTTCTCTTTCGCTTGCAGTAATGGTTCGTTTGCAACTTCTCGTTTGTAAGTAATGTCTTTGATATGCATCTTGTGTTCATGTCTTGTTGTTTTGAAAATGAAAGCAACCAATTTTAGTTAAAGCCTATATGAATCAAGATTTCGTCATTTATGTATAAAATTCCGAGTTATCCTAATATGGTCTGTGCTTGTAGTGAAATTTAAACGTATTTTGAATATAGAGTTTAATGAATCCCAGTGACATTTTCATTTTAGGTGAGAAATCTGTGTTTTAACAAACAAGAAACTGCTGGTTTTTTTTTTTAAGAAAAGAAAATGCTGGTTTTTAGTGCTCGTTTAGTTTCTAACTCTTGTTCCATAGTTTCTGAATTATTATTATCACTTATTCGGTTTAATATTAAAAAATCAAAAAGTGTTTTTTCACTGTAGCGGTTTATCAATACAAGAACAAATATGAACATTGTTCACATGCAACAAATTTAGTGCGGTTTCTAAGAAAAGGCGGTTTTTGTTTTCTTTTAAATCGTATAATTCACATATCAACACGATAATAAAATAGTATTCAACGAAATTATTTTGTAAATATAATTAAATTTTTCAGAGAAACACAAAATATAAATTTATTTGGGAATTATGAAAATATCAATTTCTTAGTTTTTTTTTTGTAAAAAAGGAAGAATTAGGAGATCGAGAGAGTGATACAGTTGAATAACCCATTTACCGAATTTTTTAATGGGCATAATGTATGACACCCTCTTCGAATTTGGTGATATCTAACTATGTACTACATATTATTCTTTTACCAATTTTTGATTTGAAACATCAGAACCGAAAACCCAAAATACAAGATCAAAAATTCAAATTACACGAAAAACTCAAAAAAAAAAAAAAAAAACTCAGTTACATATATGGCTTTGATAAAAAAAACAGAAAACCTGATCCAAACTCAAATATACTTCACCTTAATCTGAACCAAATAGACTCCTATTTGGATCGTATGTAGTCACACCCAAAAGATCCAAATCTCGATTTACCCGAATTAAAATCCGAATGTCCACCCCTTAGCACAGTTGAAGAAATTAACATAACAACGCCCACTACTTTTTTTTAATATTTTAAAAAAATCATTTGTAATATAATAATAATTAATGTATAATAAATTTATTGCAAAAAATATTTTAAAATTAAATTGTCAATAATGAAACCTCTTATTCTAGACGTGGAAACACATTATTATTATTTCTTTTAAAACTAATATCTCTATAGACATTATTCCGCACCGTTAATTTTTATTCACCATTCAAATATTTTCCTGCACCGCTAATTTTCTTTTAACCGTAGTTGTTCTGCACCGCTAATTTTCTTTCCTACACCGTTTAAACGTATCGTCCCGCTTATTTTTTTGTCTCGCACCGCTTAATTTGTTGTTACTGTGGGAGTATAAATTCCCTCGGGTCGGGTTTCCGAAAGTTAACCCGGTCCGACAAGTAATTGGGCGCCCATTTCAAAAAAGTAACCCCATGGCGGAATATGCTGACGAAATGTGCTGACGAAATGTGCTGACGAAATGTGCTGGCGAAATGTGCTGGCAAATGTGCTGGCGAAATGTGTTGGTGAATGTGCTGAAGAGGGGAACAGTTTCGGCGCGAACATAAGCAGTCAGCACACCCACCTCTGCGAATCAGCACATCTACCTCCGCGAATCACGCCGCATTTATGGCTGAATCGGCGGTTACGCAGAGGATTCAAAAGAGAATATTCACAATAAATGCCATTAAGAGGCCTAATGAATGCGGATTTGGCTATAAATATAGAGGGGGTGCTCATGTAGAGGGGTTCTCACTTTTCATTTTGTAAACTCTAAGAAATTTTTAATCCAAAGAATTTTATCAATAAACACAGATTTTTAGCAAACTTTCTGCAAATTTTTTATATTTTCGGTGTGAGAGATTCAGCTCTCACATTTTGGCGCCGACTGTGGGGAGAGAATACAACACTCCGGCGAAATCGTTGAAGAACACTTACTTTGCCCAAAAAAAGAATGGAGACACCACCAGATTCTCCAACCGGAAGTCAGCATGCTGATGCAGCCAACCAGGTGGCCGCAGTGGTGAACCAGGACTCCTTGGCGGAGCTGAAACTGATGCTGGCGACGCTGGTGGCATCTGCCGAGAAGCAGAAAGAATCGAGCGATGCGCTCATTGCTCGTTTCAACAGCCACGAAGAACACGTGACAACCCGGCTCGTGACCTTGACGAATGTCCAATCTGATCCGGAGGTTCGCCTGGGGGCCTTGACGAGCCCGATAGGGAGAGCCGCGCTGATAGTCCTAACCCCGGAGAACCCGGGAGATGGTGGGAACAGAGGTATCAGCAATCTGGATGGTGATACTACGGGTCCGAACTGGCGAGGCGAGAGCTCGCTGGATGCAAGCAGGAGAGCTGGCAATCCACCCGATCCGAACTAGAGAGATGATGCCTCTGCGGATCCGAACTGGAGAGCTGATGCCTCTGCGGATCCGAACTGGAGAGTTGATGCCCCTGCGGATCCGAACCGGAGAGCTGGTGCTCAAGCTGATCCCAACGGGAGAGCTGACGCTCCTACGGATCCGAACAGGGGAGCTGACAGCTCTCTGAATATGAATCAGAGAGCTGGTGACCTGACAGGTCTGAACTGGCGTAGCGAGAACCCGCTGGACGCAAGCAGGAGAATTGATTTCCCTGCGGGTCCGAGCTGGGGAGCTGGCAACCCTGCAGTTCAGAATCGGAAAGTTGATGCTCCTACATGTCCGAACCCGGGAGCGGGTAATCCTGTCGATCTGAATCGACGAGCTGGTGCTCCAACAGGTCCATGCTGGCGAGGCGACGATTCACTAGATGCGAATCGTAAAGCTGGAAGCCAAAGAGCTCTGGGAGACGCGGAAGAGCTGCAAACTCCAAGCTCCGTAAGGATGGATGACGACAACCTGGGAAGGGGGTCGCATGGACAGAGAGATCGCGAGTATGAAGCGCTCCGAAGATCTATCGACAAGGCGAATGCTGAACTTCTCGCGGTGACATCAAAAGTCCACCGAGTCGCCAGCGCGGCCCCGGAGATTGATCTTGTGATTGCGGAGGCAGAGAGGACTCCTTTCACTGCGCGTATTGCGAACGCGCGGTTAAGGGACACTGGCAAGTTGAGACTCCCTACTTACGAAAGGATGTCGGACCCGAAGGCGCACATGATAACCTTCAGGATTGCCGCCACCCGAGCCCATTTCAACGAAGAGGAGAAAGATGCAGGATACTGCAGATTCTTCGTCGAAAACCTGACAGGATCAGCGCTCGAGTGGTTTTCCCATCTCGAGGGGGATTCGATCGACAATTTCACGCAACTGTCGACGGCATTCCTGAAGCACTATTCCATTTTCATGGACAAAGGAACTTCAGATGCCGACCTATGGACTTTAAGCCAAGGTCTAAACGAATCACTTAGAAGTTTTATCGAGCGGTTCAAGGCCGTCATTGCAAAGGTGTTCGGTGTAAGTGAGTCAACAGCACTCGCTGCACTCAAACACGAGCTCTGGCATGAGTCCCCATTCCGTTTCGACTTGACAATCCACAAGCCGGAAATAATTGAGGATGCGCTCCATCGTTCCACGAATTTGATAATTGTTGAGGAGGAAAAGGTTGCTCTCTCTAAAAAGTTTAAAGTTGTAAAAGGAGCTTCCGAACCAACATTCCCGCCGAAAAAGTTTGAGAAGAAGGAGGGCAAAGAATTCCGAGGAGGAGCTAAAGGCTCTCACTCGTATAAAGATGGAGCGCGCATGCTGGGACGCAACCTGGATGCTTACTGCGAGTTACACAAGTGCAACGGCCACGCCACACACGAATGCTTCAAGCTAAAGAATTTTCTTAGCAAGAAATTCGCTAAAGGAGAGCTGAATGGAGGAATCGACTTGGAGGCGATTGTTCGTGAGATGGAAACCCCAGAGGAGAACACAGAGGTCCCTGCTGGAAAAAGGGCTCGGAGTCCAGAACGAGGAAGAACCGTGAAGGCACCCCAAAAGAAGCGTATAGACTTCATCATGGGGGGATCAAGGCATAATTTGGCAAAGCAAGACACACTCCGGATCCCGGAAGTGAGATAAGCTTTACTGAACAAGATGCCTCTCACCTAGACTCGCCACACGATGACGTTCTAGTCGTCGAACTCGATGTCGGGGCAAACTGCGAGGTATCGCGTGTCTTGATCGACACAGGAAGCACCGTCAATGTCATATTCCTAAAAACGCTCAAACAAATGGGACTCGACAGTGCAGAAGTAAGGGGTCATCCGACTCCCTTAACAGGATTTAGTGGAGCGACAGAAATGTCGCTCGGCACTATAAGACTTCCAGTGTCTACACAAGGGGTCCATAAGCTCGTTGAGTTTACCGTGGTGGATTGACCGGCTGCTTACAACATCATTTTGGGAATCCCTTGGCTCCACGAAATGAGGGCTGTCGCGTCCACATATCACCAGTGTGTGAAGTTTCCGACCAAAGGGGGTATAGGAGTAATCCACGTAAGTCAAAAGAACTCTCGAATATGCTACATGACTGGCGTCATGTCCAGGGTTCGACAACAACTAAAGGGCTCGAATTTTTCTTCCGAAGAAGAAAATCTGAGTCTGAAATTTGGTGATGACCAAATAATTTCAAGCCCGGAGGACGGCGAAGAGAAGAGTCCGCAAAAACAAACCACGAGGATCCCTCTTGACCCACAAGATCCAGAAAAGTGCGTAGTTATAGGATCCCAACTGAAGGGGGAACTGAGGCGCGAGCTGATCCGATTTCTGTGGCAAAATAAGCAACCTTCGCATGGAAGGCCAGCGATATGCCGGAAATAAGTCTTGATGTGATCTTACATCAGTTGAATGTCGATGCGGCTTTCAAACCAATAAAGCAGAAAAGACGGAAACTTGGTCCTCAGAAATCTCAGGCCGTGAATGACGAAGTGTCAAAACTTCTCGCGAACGGATCGATAAGAGAAGTACACTACCCGGAGTGGTTAGCAAACCCCGTGGTGGTGAAAAAGAAGAATGGGAAGTGGAGGATCTGCGTCGATTTCACAGATCTTAACAAAGCTTGCCCAAAAGATAGTTTCCCGCTCCCTCACATCGACCGATTGGTAGAAGCGACAGCGGAAAATCAGTTACTCTCCTTCATGGATGCATTCTCTGGATATAACCAGATTCTTATGAATCCGGAAGACCAAGAGAAAACATCCTTCATAACTGATAGGGGAATCTACTGTTACAAAGTTATGCCCTTCGGATTGAAAAATGTCGGGGCGACATATCAAAGATTGTTGAACAAGATGTTCTCATCTCAACTTGGCGAAACCATGGAGGTCTACGTCGATGACATGCTGGTGAAATCCCTGGTGAAAGATGAACACGTTCAGCATCTCGGCAAATGCTTCGAGACTCTTAATCAATTCGGAATGAAGCTGAATCCAGAAAAATGCACGTTTGCGGTGACTTCCGAAGAAATTTTAGGCTATCTCGTAACCGAGAGGGGAATAGAAGCTAACCCGAACCAGATAACAACAGTTCTCTCGATGCCGTCACCTAAGTCGCTAAAGGAAGTCCAGCGCTTGACGGGAAGGAACGCTGCTTTGAACAAATTCATTTCGCGGTCAACTGACAAATGTCTGCCATTCTTTCAACTCTTGAAGGGGAATAAACGTTTCCTTTGGGACGACCAATGCGAGAATGCGTTTTCCGAGCTGAAGAATTATCTCGTGCATGGAGAGACCTTATACTTGTATGTAGCAATCTCCCTCGTCGCAGTAAGCAGAGTGCTAATAAGAGAGGATGAGACCAATCAAAGACCTGTCTTTTATGTCAGCAAAAGTTTAGTCTCCCCTGAGACGAGACATACGATGGCTGAAAAATTGGCTCTTGCTGTAATAGTGTCGGCAAGAAAGCTAAGCTCGTATTTCCAATCTCACTTGATTGTGGTGATGACGACGCAGCCACTACTGTAACACCCCAATTCCGGTCAACCCTTTGACCAAAATCGAGGTTGTTACGTCTA
>OVBE01003633.1:0-22386 GCA_900406425.1 Iberis pinnata
CCTCTCCAATCCACTAGAACAGATTTAGTTGTGATTAACACAACAGTTTACAAGTTAGAATTGCTAGAACTTGAAAGAAATCTAATTCTCTAATGCTTTCTTGTAGCAATGCAAAAGGATCTACAAAAGAGGATTAGATGTAACCAATCTGGTGTGAATTGAAGAAGCTGCAGCAAATCTTGGAAGCTNGGCTGCTCCTCTGATCTTCGGCGATTGGAAGAAGAAGAAGAAAATATGAATCTCTCTGTTAATCCCTCTAACATATTCTGTTGGACCATATATAAGAAACAACTTCTGGGCTTCTACATAAAATTTTATAAGCCCAATTCTTAACGATCTCTGGTTTAACTTCGCAGGCCCAACCTGAAGCCCATTAGGTTTAATGTCGAGATATATAAGACTCACAGTTTTCTTTAAAAAGTGTATACCTTCGAAAAGGAAGCTTCCTCCGGGACCTAAGGGTCTTCCGATCATAGGAAACTTGCACCAGCTTAGAGGATTTCTTCATAGGGATCTTCACAAACTATCATTAGAACATGGACCTGTGATGCTTCTCCGTTTAGGTATCGTCCCTATGGCCGTGTTCTCTTCCAAGGAAGCAGCTAAAGAAGTTCACAAAACTCACGACCTAGAAACTTGCACCCGACCTAAGCTGGTCGCGAGCAGGTTATTTAGCTACAACTTCAAAGACATTGGATTCACTCAATATGGTGAGGAGTGGCGAGAGATGAAAAAGCTTGTGGGGCTTGAGCTCTTTAGTCCCAAAAAGCACAAGTCATTTAAGTTTATCAGGGAGGAAGAAGGTGACTTGCTTGTCAAGCAAATATCGAAGTTTGCTCAAACACAAACCTTAATTGATTTGAGAAAACCCCTTTACTCCTTCACCGGCGGTATCATATTTACACTTGGCTTTGGAAAAAACTTCCACGATTGGGATTTCATCGATATGGATAGAATTGAAGAGCTGATTCTAGAGCTAGAAACCAACATAGGCTCCTTGGCATTCACTGACTATTTCCCCACGGGTCTTAGTTGGCTTTTAGACAGGATCTCCGGTCAGCATTTGAGGATGAACAAATCCTTTTCCAAACTCTCCAATTTCTTTCAACAAGTGATTGATGAGAAATTGAAAATTGGACAGCCCCAAGATCATTCAGACCTCGTCAGTGCAATGTTGGATATGATCAACAAACCCACGAAACCCGGTTCTTTCAAGATCACCTATTATCATCTCAAAGCAATGATGTCGGTGAGTTAACACCAATCTTTATTCTAAATAATTATTAAAGTACTCCAGACCTTCGATCCATAATCTCTTTGGTACTTGGATGGTTTAATCAGGATGTAGTTTTGGCGGGAGTGAACGCAATAGCAATAATGATTGTATGGACAATGACAGAGTTAACCAGACATCCAAAAGTGATGAAGAAGCTTCAAGAAGAGATTCGTGCAACACTCGGATCCAAAAGAGAGAGGATCACAGAAGAAGATCTAGAGAAAGTTGAGTACTTGAAGCTTGTGATCAAAGAAACATTCAGATTACATCCACCTGCTCCACTTTTACTTCCAAGACAAACAATGTCCGACGTGGAGATTCAAGGCTACAACATTCCCAAGAACACAACTATCCAAATCAATACGTACACCATAGGACGTGATCCCAAAAACTGGACAGAGCCTGAAGAGTTCATACCCGAGAGGTTTATCGATAACCATATTGACTATAAAGGTTTGGACTTTGAGCTATTACCATTTGGAGCTGGTCGTAGAAGCTGTCCTGGTATGAACTTGGGAATCACCATTCTTGAGCTCGGCCTGCTTAACATTCTTTACTTCTTTGATTGGAGTTTGCCTGATGGAATGGCCATTGAAGACATTGACATGGAAGAAGTCGGAGTTTTAAACATCGCCAAGAAAGTCCATCTTGAGCTCATACCAACCGTCCATCACTCATAAACAAATGTCATACTCAATAAGATCAAGATTTCTATGTCTTGCTTGTGAAAGTGATATCAACTACACTCACATTCCATAGAGAAATAGATTTTGTCCAGTTAGTTCCACTCTCAAAGAACAAACAAATGTAAGATTGGTATTCTCTTAGAACATATCTTCATGAATTTTGGGAACTTACTCAATCAAAGAAACCGATTTTTGGTGATTGTAGAGACTTGATGGCTGATAGAACGAAACAACCATTACTAGGCAGAGACTCGTTTCATGCCCTCCTTAACATCAGCTTGACCAATCGTTCTTCTTCTTTTATTGAATCTAAAGAAGACTTTTCAGAAGCGCTAAAGGAAGCACTGGCATGGCTCTCTAGAGAAGAGCATGAAGATGTCAATTAATTCTTCGAGGCAGCTAAAGACCGTAAAGTTGACTTAAGCACATCAGGATTTGGCATTGTGGGTCTAGTATTTCGGGTTCCAAAACACCTGGTTTTATATCCAGATGATTTGTGCGTAGTTATGGTTTGGTTTAGTTTATAATGTTTAGCAAGATTAAGCATCATAACCAATTTGACCACATCTTATAGGTACCTCTATACGTTTCATCAATGGAAAGACCAAACGTTTAAAAAAAATTTTCCACCAAAATTCGATTCCAGATAGTTACGAAATCTCGATAAATGGCTTCTTCCTACGACTAAAACCTCAGAAACTAAACAATCAACTGAGAAAAGAAAGGTCCTTCTCAAGCAAACCACACTCTTCTCTTATCTCAAACAGAGATACCAAAATCATACCTATGAACAATGGAACTTGTTTTTATTTTTAAGAACAGAACAGGAATAGTTGAATCTCCGAAGATTGTGATGAATATTGTCCTACTACTACTCTGTGCCCGGCATGTGAGCCATTGTATGCGAACCCTAAATTCACAAAATGAGTTTAATCAATTTTCCTGCATTCATAGATTACAAATACCATTAATCCTTCAAGCTATTGTAACAACAGTTTCAAAGCCTTGAGAAGTGTGAGGGAATAATCAGAGTTCATGTCCTCTTGTCTAGATCTCAAAGAGTAATTATGCATATATGATGTTCATCAACTCCTGTTTATCCTCTATGTAGAGAATGTATACATATAAGTAGTCATTGTTTTATTTAACACACTTACTTGAGAGTTTCCATAAGGACCTTGTGAGTAAGAGCCTTGGTGAGCAAGATGTGAGAACTGTTAAGAAGGTAAATGCATAGAAATGAGAAACTAGCTAGAACAAATATACATAGAACAAGACAGTGCCTAGGTAAAATGACCATGTTAATCGGAAAAGCTCGAGTCATTACCTGGGGCATTTGACTTGGTTGACCATCACTCTTTGCACTTGATTCCCCACCTTTTCCCGATCCCTTAGTGTCACCCTATTAGACAGATAACAATGTTAGAGAGTAGCAAACCCTAATTAGATGCAATCAGACAACACGTTCCCAGAAAAAAGATACACAGATAAACAGTTACAGTAGATGGCAATACGCTACTACAACAGAGAGAGTGAGATCAGTTAAAGAGGAGAACCACTGACCTCCATCTGCAAAATTCCAATCCATATAGCGTAGAAGCAAGAGAAAAGGAAGAACAGAGTTAGTGAATGAAATTATCATAGTTCCACATAACTAGGAATATCAGAGCTTCAAGCCTTCAATATATATTTCCTTTTGCCTTCTTGTAAATAAAGTGACCTCATTTGTTCAAATGGAAACTTAGTCAAATGAAATGGAACACACCTCTCTATATCTCATCAGGTAAATCTTCAAGGGATTGTTATACTCTTCAAATCCTAATGTGGCCATTGCCCAAAGCAAATCATCTCCATTAATAGTCTTCCTTTTCTCTCTTTGGCACTTATCACTAGCTCTGCTCGTCAAAATATGCACAGCATCATCAAGCAAAACTCATTACATTAGATAATTAAAAGATTATAAACAATATAGTGAATTAGTAGAACCCTAACTTAAACAAACCAATATGCATCAATCAGACTTAACAAAGAAGAAGCTTGCTCGCCAAAACTACAAGAACACTACAAAAGATTACACTTAACAAGCCCAAATACAATTTTACAGAAGAAAGTTGAAAAAGCCATTACTCGCTGGTGACGAAGCTGATGAATTCAGAGACGCATTCCTGCATTGTCTCTTTAGCATCCTTAGCAATCTTGCCATTAGCAGGTGTAACTTTCTTCATGATACGACTTATGTTAGCGATCGGGAGGAACCTATCCTGCTCACGAACATTCAACGCTATCGGGCTTTGATCTCCGCCACTCTCATGACTTCCACCGCCTCCAAGACTCATACCCGACGACTTCGCCTGCGAATTCGCCATTTCAGAAACCTAAACACAACACACAAGCGTGAAAAAACGCAAACAACAAAACAATAAGAAACGTAGCTGGAAAATAGGGAGAGTCTTCGAAGGCAAACACGAGAAAGCGTGGAGAGAGTGAGATGAGAGATAGATACCTGAGAAATTCGAAAAAGAGCGGGAGACAGAGAGGAGGAGGAGAAGGCGAAGGAGAGAGAGGATTTGATATGATCCGACGCTGGAGAAGGGAGGAGAGTTTGTTTGCGTTTGAGAGATTTAGGGATTGGTAGATTCTTAACAGCGCTGTTCATTTATTGGCTATTGTAAAAATAAAAAATGTTAGTATATCGCAACTGTAAATATTTTTTTGATGAGATATTAAATTAATTAATTAAAAAAAAACACAAGAGTTGTTATTTACATAGGTGACACTGCTGGCTAATTTGACAATGATATAACCAAGAACGAGAAATAGCATGAATGAGAAGACAGCATGTAGTGATTGGTCTAAGCAGAAGGAGAACGTTCTTAGGTAAATGCGTGTGATCATGGCTTGCCTCATTAAAACCTACATCTAGAAAAACCATGTGGAAGAAAACTAGATGCAGAAAAAAAGAGTACAAGCCATAGATCACTACCTAAGAACCAATGAGGATATGTGGACGTGAATGACAGGTCATAGGTACGGGTACCCATGTGAGAGACTACATATGCAACGTGTGCCAACGAGCCGTAAGAGAATGGAGTGGAGATGTAGAGCTGTACCGAAGACTAGCGAGACGATCACTAATGCCCCGGACAATCCGATGCTTGAGAGTAATGTAGCGCTGCGGGTCTTGATTGTGAATTCGCCTATTCCTCTCTCACCATATGTGGTAAATGGTTGATTGGAGGCAAAGCTTGAGGAGAATTGCAACCAATCGTGTATGAGAAGGATGGCGTATCGCCCGGAGCGTGGCTGTCCAATCCGGAGTAGTGCGGTGACGGAGCAATGGCGTCACAATGGTTGACCAAAGCATATACGAGTATGGACAGGCGAAGAAAAGGTGATCCCTCGTTTCGTCTGGTTCACCATATAAAACGCATGGTTGATGCCGTCCCCAGCTACGCATACGCCGTCCTGTTGTCAAGCTGTCATGAACAGCAAGCCAAAAAATGAATGCAAACCGAGGTACAGATTGAGCAAACCAAATTGTCTTAGTCCAAGGCAAGAGAGGTAAAGTCGGACTCAGCTGTTTCCATGTTTGAGAGGAGGAGAACCGGGCTTTGTAGGTTGTGCCATGATTCCATAATACTTCGTCGGGATCAGGGCAGGCTATAGGAAGCGGTAGCTGTATAATGCGATCATGAAGATCACATAGTAGCCGCACTCGAGGACGACGCAATCGCCAGTTGTTGTTGAAAATCGCATCTGCCACCGATGCTTAACGAGATATATTGAATTCCCGAAACCCCATTGGACCTGCAAGATCAATCAAAACACTCAAAGGGGACCAAGCCTCATACCAGAAAGATGTATGCCTGCCATTGGTGATGCGTTTCTGCATGAACCGACGTGCTAAAGGTCGAAGTTGCAGGAGCTTGCTCCATATCCAAGAACCGCGGTCAGGTAGTGATAAATCCCAGAATATAGAGCCCCTGAGAAGATATCTATGAATACAATTAGTCCATAAAGAACGGTTAGAAGCATGGAAGCACCAAATAAGAGAAAGAGAAAACACTGAAGAGATGTCCTCAAAGGAATGATGCCTAAACCGCCGGCAATCATGGGTTTGCAAACATCAATCCAGGAGATCTTTGAGCAACTGTAAATATTAAAATATATTAAATCTTTAATAGGATATTTTCTTATTTAAGTATAAGAAGGATTTTAAAAAAAAAAAATTAAAATACCACAAAAACATTAAGGGGTCGATTGATGAAGACTTGATCCTAAGTTTTTGATATAGGCTTTAGGCGGTAGAGATTTTGATTATAAAAACTATGGTTTTTATTTTAAATAAAAATATAATTTTGATTAGTTTTTAAAAATGTAAAAGTTGTGGTTGTAAATTTTGATAAATGAATAAAAATTGTTAGATATATTACTTTTAATATTTACAATTAGGAGATAACAAAAATTATACAAACTATTTTTTATTAATTTTTAAAATTTAGTGAATTATTGAACCAAATGAAAAAATCTAAAATTATCAAACATAAATTCAAACTATATATTTAAAAATTATTTTGCGACGAATTTTCTATATAACATAAAATTTAATTATTTAACCTTACATAATCTTAAACTATATATATATATATATATATTATGTGTAGAAATTATATTTAATTTATGATATAGTGTATTTTTGTATAGTATTTCATTTTTATTGATCAATTACTTAAGTAATATGATATAAATATTAGATTAACAAAAAATAATAATTTAAAAGTCAAACAAAATGGATATTAAAATAATAAAAATAAAATAAAGTTTATTATTAAAATTTATTTTTTGTATTCAGAATTATACATAAATAATTATATTAATTTAAAATATTCTAGGAGAAGAGGAGAAAAATATTTATTATTAAAAAAAGTTATATCAATAAAAATTTATTGATCACAAAAGCCTTTACCTTCGTAGGCCGTAGAAAAAAAAACGAAGAAAAAAACTAAAACTCTCTATAATGGTTGTAACAATTTTAAAACCTAAAAAGCATCATTGGTTAAATAATGGTTGTAAAAACGTAAAATTACTTACCGCCATAAAAGTCACTCCACCAATTACTTGAATACATGTAAAATTTCTTATTGTCTAGCGTTTTCTTTAATTGCTTACAACCGTTTTAATTTATTGTCTTTTAATTTACAATCGCTCAAAATCGAACACCCTTCTTATATTCGTCTTACCTAGAATCGAACGTTTAATTGAGAGCGGCACAATCTGGTGTTTAAGGAATTCGACCTTTTATTATACTATAAAGATATGTTCACTGCAATGTAGTTTTAAGAATTAAAATCATGAACCTATCAGATTTTTGGCGCCGTTGCCGGGGACCAATAGTGCCTTTTAAATTTTACTTAGAGTCTAGTATAGGATTTTACTTTTTCCGTACTAATTTCGTTCTTTCTCCTTGTATTTGTTTTGCAGGTGCATGAACAGAAGATCTAACAAATCATCTTAATTGCTGAACCTCAAAAACGAAGAACTCGCAAAGTTAGAACGTTCAAACCATAAAGCTCGGAGAAACGCTAGCTCATCCACCTCAATGGCTGACAACATTATTCATAATCCGATTGGTCATGTGGACCCAAACGACAAATTGCCTCCTCCTGGTGCAGGACTACATCAGCTAATAAACCCTGAAGGAGGAGCAAACGGCAATCAAGTGCCACCAGAACAACAAGTAGGCGGTAATAATAACCAAGACCCACCAGAACATGTCAGAAATCACCCACTACATCAAAATAGGGTACTAGTTGGAGACTTCAACAACCCTGAAGCTTTCCTCGCCAATAGAAATGCTCTACATCCTCGCCAACCTTAAAGACATGACTATCAGTTCCCATTTCAGCTTATCCAGTTGCTCAGACAAAAAAAAGTTCACATTTTGCCTATCGAGCATCCTATGGATCACATAGATAGCTTTGAGGACATCTGCAGCACCACTCAACTAAATGGAGTCTCCAAAGACTTCATGCATTGTAAGCTCTTCAATCACTCTCTTGTTGATAGAGCTCTTAGATGGTTAAATTATCTGCCTGGAAACTCTATAGAAACTTGGGATGAGTACAAATCCAAGTTTCTGAGTTACTTCTACACATCTACAAGGACCAACAATATGAGAAACAAGATCTCTCATTTTCAGCAAGGTCCTGTAGAATCTTTCTATGAGGCATGGGACAAATTCAAAGAGTACCTTCCGGATTGTCCTCACCATAGATTCTCATAGTTGAACCTTCTCAATAATTTCTACATAGGTATTGAATAGCAGGATCGACTCTCTCTTGATACCGGTAGTAATAGTTCATGACCAAGCCTGTAAACAAAGTTTATCAATTGACTAACAATCTAGCTCAAAGCAATAGCAATCACTGTCCTGACTACTATCGAAGAGGAAGATCAACTAGTTCAGAATCTTTTGAACTTACAGAGGTAAAATAACTTCTCACTCAACTTCTCAAGAGCCAAAACCAGAAATATGTCAATTTTGCTGAAGATGTAGAGAAGATTGAAGCAGATTGCTTTGCTATCAAAGAGCCTGATAATGTATAAGAAGTGAGCTATGTCAATAGCCAAGGAGTCTTCAATTAAGGCTTCAACCCAGGTTACAACAAGGCTAATCTTTCTTGGAGAAGCACCAATGTAGCAAATCCCCAAGATCAAGTGTTCTCTCCTCAACAGAACACCTTTTTGCAGAAATCTGGACAAGCTTTTGGTCATAATACAGGTGGGAATGGTTTTCAAGGAAACCAGAAAAGGAACTTTGTGCAGAATTCAAACTCAGGTGGTTTTCAAACAGCCTCTCAGCCTCGGTTTCAACAAGCAACTCCACCTCAAGATAACAAGATAGAATCGATGATCAAGCAGATCTTGGAAAGCCATAAACAGTCTGAAAAAAACCTAAATGTCAAGTTGGACAACATGTACAATGACTTGAACAACAAATTTGAGTCATTATATAACCATGTGAAAAAACTCGATCTGCAAGTAGCTCAGACTTCAAAACTGTGAAAAGACAAGCTGGTGTTCTTCCTAGGAAGGTTGAAGACAATCCAAAAGGCTACTGCAAGGCCATAAATTCGGATATGGATGAGAAGAATGATGAATCTGAAAAATCTGCAGTTTTTAGAAGTTCTAGAAAAGATACAGAGTAGGAGATCAATCGATCCCTTAAGGGATCGATCGATTCGATCACGCGAGAAGTCCCAGAAAATTCAGATCGATCGATCTGCATACTTGGATCGATCGATCAGTGTGCATACTTGGATCGATCGATCCATCTGCAACAAGAGCTTCTAGGAAAACTGATTGATCGATCCATCGAACAGGATTTCAAAAAAAGCTGAGATCGATCGATCCCTCTCTGCAGCATGCATCTATTTCAAACCAAATCTTTGAACGAGAGTTCTAACAAAATCATTCCACTCAGAAGAGTTCAAAAGCTACAAGATCTTAGAGAATTCTTAGTTCATGTTAAGATCAAGGGAGTAATCTTCATAGATTCATTTTGTGATACAGAGGCTAACGTGAATATCATGTCTAAACTTGTCGCTGAGAAGCTGGGATTAAAAGGTATTAAACCATAAGAGATATCTTTTACATTTGCTAACAACTTTGTTATATCCTCGAATGGATTCATCTCTGATGTTCTAGTACAAGTTGGAGATTGTGTTGTTCCTCTCGATTTTCATGTCTTAGATACCAATGGTATTTCAGATGGAACATTGGTTCTAGGAAGACCTTTTCTATCATATGTAGGGGTTGTGATGGATATAAACAACGCATCTATCTCACAAACATCAAGAAGAGATATTATTATCTGATTGTATCCCACAATAGTGCCTCTAAGATCATTATGTTGAAAAAGGAAAGATGGAGCAGGAACCTCGAGTGGAATCAAATCCTAAAGGGGTTGTTACTAAAGTCTTGCACAAAGAAGCTCCAATCTCAACCAAGAGTACATCTTCAAAGGTCAAAAACAAGGGTAAAATGGACTTAAAGAAGATCAACAAGTAGCCTAAGCTGACTTTGATTCCTCAAACATTAGTTGGAGATGGAATTGAGTATTAATTGAAGAGAAAAGGTACTTCAAAACCTTTTTTAAAGGTTAAAACCTTCTTTCGCTCAGAACTTAAAGACAAAGGAACCAACTTTGAAGAGGAGATGATGAGTAAGGTTCTGAATTTACAGATTTCAGATGATGGTGGTTGTCGTAGAGAATCTATTAATGATAATCTAGCTCCAACTTAGGAGGTAACTTCGTCAAGCAATTGACGTTAATCAAGCGCTGAGTGGGAGGCAACCCACTATTGGTGTTTTAGATTAGTTAATTTTTTTTTTTTAGTCGGTTTAATTTTAGGTTACTAACATATTGATTTTTAGTTTTGAGTTCTCTGTGATTTAGGATATTCTTGGTGAAGGAATCTTCATGTTACTTCGGGTTATCTCTTATCTATCGTTGATTCCTTGTCTTCTTTTTTGAATTTTTGGTTATCTAGATGGTTTCTCTCTTGATCCTTGCTAATGTTAGTTAGCATTGCTAAGATCATTACTCACCATTAACCATTTTTCTATATGTCTTGACTTGGATTGATTTTAGATTTCTAATAAGTTGGTTTCTCGCATTGAGTATTTCTTGATTCTTGCTAATGATAATTAGTATTGTTTGATCATTGCTCTTTACTCACCAAATTGATGATGTGCCACTAGGTTAATTGTTTAGAGTTATTTTGGATGATGTCTTTTACATATGATTCTTGCTAATTGTTAATTAGTATTGCTTACACATTGTGATCTTCATGGTTTCTTTTATAAATTATTCTTGTTACTTCTTAATTTAACATTGCTTAAATCATTGTACAATCATTATGCGACATGTTTCAATCGGAAGGATATTAACACTTCTCTTTAGTGTTTGTTCTTTTTGCAGGCAAAGAAAACAAAGACACCAACTTGGCGGGGTGAGATAACTCATCTTTTTGATGACTTAAGAAAGAAAGGAGTTTAAATCAGAGGCACATATCGATCGATCCAGACATGGATCGATCGCTCTGAAGTTTCTCAAATGACCCGTAAGTCACGATCGATCGATCCAATCGTGAAACTGGAAGCTCCAGACGTGAGCTAGGATGCTCTAGACGAGCTGAAGATGATGCTCGCAACACTGGTGGCATCCGTTGAGAAGCAAAAAGAATCAAGCGATGCGTTCATCGCTCGCTTCAACAGTCACGAAGAGCATGTAACGCCTCGGCTCGTTACATTGACAAACGTTTATTTAGATATGGAGGTGCACTTTGGAGCTCTAACAAACCCGACAGGGAGAGTAAAGCCGATTTTCTTGATCCTGGAGAGCGTAAGAGGCATTGGTATCAGAAGCGAAAGCTCTCTAGATGCGAACAGGAGATCTGACGATCCTCTGGGTCCTAACCGGAGAGCTGAGGAGCTCCTGGGCGCAAACATGAGAGTTGAAGACATCATGCTCTCTCATTAGAGAGGCGAGAGCTCTCTAGATATGAATAGGAGAGCTAGCGATCCTCTGGGTCTAAACCGGAGAGCTAAGGAAATCATGGGCGCGAACAGGAGAGCCGAAGACATTATAGTCTCTCAGCAGAGAGGCGAGGGCTCTCTAGAAGCAAACAGGAGAACTGGCAATTATTTGGGTCCAAACCGGAGAACTGAGGAGCTCATGAGCGCGAATAGGAGAGCTGAAGACATCCTACTCTCTCAACAGAGAAGCGCGAGCTCTCTGGACGCGAAACGAAGAGCTGATGATCCTCTGGGTCTAAACCGGAGAGATGAGGATCTCTTAGACGCAAACCGGATATCTAAGGATCTCTTGGGCGCCAACTGGAGAGTTGACGACCTCCTTGGTGCAAACCAGAGAGCTGATGATCTCCTAGGTCCCAACCGGAGAGCTGAGGATCTCCTGGACGCAAACAAGAGAGCTGAGGATCTCTTGGGCACCAACCGAAGAGCTGATAACCTCCTTGGTGAAAATCAGAGAACTGAGGATCTTCTAATTGTTCAGCAGAGAGCCGAAAGCACCATGAATGCAAATTGGAGAGCTGACGATCATCTGAATTTCTAGCAGAGAGTTGGAGGCATCCAAAGCTCCCAGTGGAGAGCTGAGAACCAGGGAAACCTGCAAGGTGGAGGTAGCCGTCAGGCCCCTGAGAACCATCAAAGCAAAGATCATCTGAGAGCTCCAAGAGATGTCGGAGAGTTGCACACTCCAAGCTCTGTGCAGGGAGCCGAAGACAACACTTAGAAGGAGTTCCCATGACCAAAGAGATCGTGATTATGACGCGCTCATGATATATATTGACAAGGCGAATGTCGATCTCCTCGCAATAACGTCAAAGGTTCATAGGGTCGCTAATTTAGCTCCTGAGACTAATCTCGTGATCACAGAAACAAAGAGGACTCTTTTCACTGCGCGCATTGCAGAGGCATGTATAAGAGACACCGACAAATTAAGGCTCCCTCTTTACAAAGAGGACTCTCTTCAGAATTATTGTGACCAGAGCACATTTCAGCGAAGAAAAAAAAGATGCAGGATACTGCAGACTCTTCGTCGAAAACCTGACAAGATCAGATCTCGAGTGGTTTTCACAACTCGAGGGAGGTTTGATCGACAGCTTTACACAGTTTTCGGCGGCATTCCTGAAGCATTATTTTATTTTCATGGACAAAGGAACCTCGGCTGCTGACCTCTGGACTCTAAGTCAAGGTCCAAATGAATCTCTTAGAAGCTTGAATGAATTCTTCAAGAGTGTCAAAGCAAAGGTCGCTGGCATAAGCGAGTCGACGACACTAGTTGCACTCAAACATGGACGCTGGCATGAGTCCCCGTTCCGTTTTGATCTGAAGATGTACAAGCCGGAGACAATCAAAGACGCACTCCATCGCTCCGCAAATTGGATGATTGCTGAAGAATAAAGGATTGCCTTCTCCAAGAAGTTTACAACAGTAAGTGGAGCTTCTGACTCAGCTCTCCCACCGAAGATATTCGAAAAGAGAGATAACAAAGAATATTGAATGAGTTTTATGGGATCTCAGTCATACAATGTAAAAAAAGAGGACAAAAGCAGGCGAGCAGGGAAGGTCCTCAAATGCTAGGACGCGACTTGGATGCTTATTGTGAGTTACATAAATGCAATGGTCATGCGACGCATGAGTGCTTCCTCATCAAGAAGTTCGCCAAAGGAGAACTGAAAAAAGGGATCAATCTAGAGGCGGTTATGCACAAGATGGAAGCTCCCAAGGAAGACAAAGAGGTCCAATTAGGAAAGAGAGTGCGAAGTCCGGACCTGGGAGGTGCTTCTAAGGCTCTTTAGAAGAAAATAATATACTTCATCATGGGAGGGTCGGGACTTTTCCAAGAGTCTGTCTCTTTGCTAGAGTCATATGTAGGAAAAGCAGAGTTTGGTAAAGCAAGACACGCCTCAGATCCTAAGGGTGAGATAAGATTTACCGAGCATGATGCTTCTTATTTAGACCTACCTCATGATGACGTCCTAGTCGTTGAGCTTGACATTGGAGAAAATTGCGAGATATCGCGCGTGTTGCGACACAGGGAGCACGGCGAATATCATGTTCCTTGACATGCTCAAGCGAATGGGGATTGACGATTCAGAAGTAAGAGGCCCTACATCCCCACTAACAGGATTTAATGTAACGACAGATTGTTTCTCGAAACAATAAGGCTCTCGGTGTCCGCATATGGAGTCCAAAAGCTTGTTTAGTTTACGGTGGTAGACTGACCGGCGGCATACAATGTCATTGGCTCCATGAAATGAAAGTCGTCCCGTCTACCTACCACCAATGCTTGAAGTTCCCGACAAAAGAAGGCGTAGGAGTTCTCCGGGTAAATCATAAGGATTCTCGAATCAACGATATATGACTGGCGTCAAGTTCAGAGCCCAAAAGTAGTTACAGAACTCGGATTGCTCTTCAGAAGGAGAGGATATGAGTCTGTGATAGCACTGAAACTCTGTTCGTGATGAAAATTTTGTACTCCGTTTGCATCAACGATTCAATAAAAAAACATTTACATTTTCAATATCGCGCTTTCGTATATAAAAAAAGAGCACGGGCTGCGTTCCTCGAAGGGGGCAAGCTGAGAACCGGAAAAGCTAAAACAAAAGCTAAAAACGGCTACGTCTAAAAGCTAAGATAAAAGCTAAGACAAAAAGCTAATATAAAATTCAAAAAAGGCTAAGTGTAAAAACTAAGATAAAAGCTAAAACAAAAAGCTAATATAAAATCCAAAACCGGCTAAATTCAAAAGCTAAGATAAAAGCTAAGAAAAAAAGGCTAAAATAAAAGCTAGAAACGGCTAAGTATTATACGGACGGATTAAAAAATTTTCAAGTCTTGCTGGAAATGTGTGCAAAAGCATAAAAAATTCAAGCATACACAAATAAGATTTCCTGAAGTAAACAAGCTCATAATAAAGCAAAAGCATCATGATATCCTGAGCAAAATTTAAAAGCATAAAGAGAAGTGCTTAGCTTGCGGCTCGGCTTATGCATAGGAGAACTGCTCAGCTCGCACATCAGAGAAGCGCTCAGCTCGCGACTCAGCTCGCGCATCGGAAGGGCAATCAGCTTGCAGCTCGGCTCGCGCATCAAAAAGGTGCTCAGCTCGCGGCCCAGCTTGGATGGATTAGTGTGCGGAGATGCACGCTAGGCGATGCACTGGGCTCTGAAAGAGAGAAGGGCACTTGCTTTGGCTTGGGCGGAGAAGGAGACACCCGACTCAGAGAAGGAGACACTCGGCTCGGACGCGAAGTGTGCATGCGCGTTAGAACCAATGATCGGCTCGAACATACACTTCACATGATAGCCCAGCTCGGACAGGGAGATTACGCGCGCGGGAGAGCCAGCAATTGGAGTGGTCAGCTCAGACGTGTGCTCTTTGCAAGGTGCTGGCCCGGGCGAGGGGGCAAGCGCATGAGAGAGCTTACGGGCGACAAGCTTGGCTCGGAAGAGCGGTGTGAGATTGCAACTCCTTAGTATGGACTGCGCGCCGCTTGGCTCGTAATCGTGGAGGTCATGGAGGAGAAGAGAGGAAAGGGAGATAGAGGAAATGTGTGGAGGAGGAAAAAAAGAGGATAAGGAAACATTCCTTAAAAAGGAAAATAACAAAAGGAATTTTAAAATCCATATGTCAACTCAGACTGAATGATTGGCGGAAGATCCTAATTGTTGGAAAAAATATCAAACTAACGACTTACATCACGGACTGATTGAAATCCTGTAATGAAAACTTTTATTACAGGATTGGAAGGGAAAATGTGGGAGTGTAAATTCTCCTGGGTCAGATTTCCAGAGTCTGACCCGACTCACAGAGTAATTGGGATTACCAAGCCCATTTCAATGAAGTGAGCTCGTGAGAAGAGTCCGAGAAGAGAGCTCGCGAGGAGAGCTGACAAAGAGAGCTCGCGAGGAGAGCTGACAAAGAGAGCTCGCGAAGAGAGCACGCACGGGGAGCTCGCGAGGAAAGCTCGCGAAGAGAGCTCGCGAGGAAAGCTCGCGAAGAGAGCTCGCGAGGAAATCTCGCGAGGAGAGCTCGCGATGAGAACTTGCGAGAAAAGCTCGTGAGAAGAGCTGATGCGGCGCGCGTGGAAACCGTCAACGTTCTTCGAGTTGAACGCCTAAACTCACGCCCATTTATGACAGAATCGACGGTTACAAAGGAGAATTTAAAAAAAATCTCGGCAATAAAAGCCATTAATGACAACACATTAAGTGCGCAAGGACTATAAATAGGAGGTGGAGAACTCAAGTCAAGGGGGTTCTAGAATTTTCATTTGTAAACCTTATAAAAATAGTAATAAAAAGGAAATATTAATAAAAACAATTTTTTTTTACAAACACTTTGATTTTTAGATATTTTTAGTGTGAGAGAGTTTGCTCTCACACCTAGCACGGAGTTTTTTTCTCAGAAAAAGATACGGAAAGAAGAAAATCAAAAAAAGAAAGAAAGTTCAGAAAAAGAAGATAAATATTTAAATTTAATAAAAATAAATATATATCCTAAAGAGGACCTCTTTTTAGGGTTTTCTAAATTCAAATACAAATGTTCTAACCCGCGACAGATTATTGATTTTCAATTTATTTTCGATTATCTGAAAAAAGCAAAGAGATGAGAGGCGGAGGCACGGGAAGGAGAAGAGACTCCGACGCTAGTTTTGCCAGTAGTCGTCCCTCCGATATTTACTCCGACAAATCCAACCAGTCTTCGACTCGATGCATCAACACCTTTCTCTCTTCTCGATCCTTCCCTATCTCGCTTCGCGCTCACCCTGTTTCTTTTATTATAGATATCTCTGAAACCCTAAAATTTCTGCTCTCCGCCGTCGATTTCCCCTACGATTCAGCCAAATGGGATGAGGATCTTGTCTTCTTCCTCAAATCCCTCAATTTTCCATTCAAGCTCACTAAATCTAGTCTCCGTGCTCCCAATACGGCTCACAATTGGCCCAAAGGGGTTGGAAATTCGAGAGAGAAAGCTTTAGAGAGAAGTCAGACTTGCTAACGACAACTTGACTTTCTCTGCAAGCATATCGACGACCTGGGATCTTATTTAAAGTATCCTTCGACGATCTAAGTCTTTCATAAATAATTTAAGCGCGTCGAATTTATCGACGCGCCTCTCAATGTCAAAGTTGTAACCCTCTTTATCAAATACGAACCTAAATCTTCGGATCGACGATCCTAGATTCAACAATTGGCGACTCCGCTGGGGACTTTTGATAAAGAAAAACCAACTCTCTAGACGCACCAAGAATATGGCTACCACGAGCAACGTAGACAAGCATGTACACATTGAAGATATTACGCATCTAAACGGTCAAAATACTGAGACCGCCAACCCGAAGACGCCGACTGGACCACATACTAGAATTCTGGGAGTTCCCACACAAGAAGAGATGAACCATACGTTAATGCATCAACAAGAAGAACAAGAAAATGAGTCTCGTCAACTAAGAAGCAAACTCGAAGCAGTGATGACAGCAAGCTTAAGAAGAGCCGAGCTGGAGGTCCTAAATAGAAACTTTTTTGGGACAGCGGACGCATCGACACCAATCACCGAAACCCAGCAGGATCGTGGCTCGGATCGACACGAAGATACAACGATGCACCAAAATCTCTCCAGCCCAAACAACGAGATAAGGGCACTGAAGGCCCAGCTGCGAGAGATGAGCTCGCTAGTCCATAGGGCGACAAGCTCAGCTCCGGAAATCAAGCGAGTCGTCGAAGAAACATAGGAAACTCCATTCACCAGGAGGATAACCGAGACCACTATAAAGCATACCGCGAAGATCAAATTCCTAACGTTTGAAGGAAACGCAGATCTGACGCACTATATGACAACTTTCACCATCGCGATGGGACGCGCCCAATTCACCGATGAGGAAAAAGACGCCAGATTCTGCCAGCTGTTTGTGGAGAATTTGGGCAGCGCTGCGCTTTCCTTGTTCTCCCACCTCGAAAGAAGATCGATCGACAACTTCCAGCAGCTGTCGACGGTCTTCGTCAAACATTAATCCATGTTCATGGAGAAGAAGTAGTCCACCGCCGATCTATGGTCGCTATGTCAGGGCCCCCACGAGTCCCTTAGGACATTCGTGGAGCGGTACAAAGAGGTGGTCTCAAAGGTGGCAATCTTCAACGAGGCCGCGATTGCCGCGCCAAGAAACGCCTTATCGTACAAATCAAGGTTCCGCGAAGAGCTACTGCTAAATCAACCTAAGACACTAGAAGACACCTTGCATAGGGCCAATCGCTTCATCGAGATGGAGGAAGAGAAGGCCGCAATGGCCCGGAAGCACACCAAAGCTTACCATGGGAAAGAGAAAAAAAAACATATCAAGCCTCGCTAGTTTTACGAAAGCCACACAAAGCAAGACAAGGGAAAACAGAACATAAACTACCTCATCAAAGAGCGTAAGGCGCCAACGTAACAAAGGCGGGACGACGACAGAAATGCCTACTGCGAATTTCATAATCGACAGGGGCACAGCACATCTGACTGTCGTCATTTGAAGGATATGCTGCTCAAAAAGTACCACGAAAATCGTGGGAGCGACGGGCAAAGACGAGCCAACCAGTATATGCCGCACAACAACAGGGAGCGCTCGCAAAACTGCCCCCCAAATCAAGATCGGGAAGGAGGCGGAAGGCCGCAGAGGCAGCCAGTCAATGAAGACATGGCCCCGCCGCATCAATGCAACAATAACAAGAGGGACGAGGATGCCCAACCTCCACGATGCCGCATAATGTCATCCTAGACGGGGTCGAACGACACGGGGACAAAATTCGTTCCGCTATGAGAACGGACCACCTGGTCCTAAACACAAGAGGTGCAACGATCAGCAAACAAATGAGACACGAACTGATCCGGTTCACCGTCGACGATCTGATCAGGCTCGACGGCATACAAAAAGATTTTATCCTTATCGAACTCATCATCGGAGACTGCAAAGTGACATGAATCCTCGTCGAAACTGGCAGCTCCGTCGATATAATCTTCAAAAGCACCCTCCAGAAGATGGAGATCAGCGAAGAATCCATCAAGAGAATGACGTAGTCGCTCACCAGCTTTAGCGGCGACTCGGTTGAGACCGTTGGAACTATCAAACTCCCGGTCCGAGCCGGAGATGGCGTCACCACGACAAAATTTCAAGTTATCAACGAGCATCCCATCTTCAACTTCATCTTGGGAACCCTGTGGCTTACAGCGACCAAAGCGGCAGTCTCAATCTTCCACCAATGCGTCAAAATCCCGATGGCGCGAGGAACGGTCACGCTTATAAGCAACCAACAAATAGCGAGAACATGTTTCATCGCCAAACATAAGGCCCATAAAAGCGTTGAGCTATAGCAACTACAGCTGGGGCGCGCCAAGAGACCCGACGTCCCTAAAGAGCGAGAGGATCTGTATTTCGAGACCATCGATCAAGTGAACATAGAATTACAGAGCCTAGATCGGTGCGTAGGCGTCGGCCATGAACTCGACGAGGCAATAAGGGCCAAGCTGATCGTCTTCCTCAAGGAAAACACTAATTCCTTCGCCAGGTCACTCGAATCCGTGATGGGCATTGATCCCAGCATAATATGCCACAAGCTGAACGTCGACCCGACGTTCAAGCCGATTAGACAGAAACGACGCAAACTAGGCCCATAACAAGCGTAAGCGGTGAATGACGAGGTAGAAAAGCTAATGTGCACTGGGTCCATTACTGAAGTCAAATACCCAGAGTGGCTGGCAAACCTCGTCGTGGTGAAAAAGAAGAACGGAAAGTGGCGGGTCTGCGTTGACTTCACGGATCTGAACAAAGCTTGCCCAAAACACAGCTACCCGCTACCGCATATAGATTGTCTTGTCGAAGCGACCGCTGGAAACAAGCTGCACTCGTTTATGGACGCCTTTTCGGGCTACAACCAAATAGCGATGCACCCCGACGATAGGGAGAAAACAGCCTTCATTAACGATAAAGGGATGTACTGCTATCGTGTCATGCCGTTTGGACTAAAAAACGCAGGCGCGACATATCAAAGACTGGTTAACCGAATGTTCTCCGACCTTCTAGGAACCTCGATGGAGGTGTACATCGATGACATGCTCGTCAAGTCCTTACACAAGACGGACCACTTCAGGCACCTACGCTCCTGTTTCACCATCCTTAACCAGTACGGGATGAAGCTCAACCCCACCAAGTATACGTTCGGCATGACTTCTGGAGAGTTCCTCGGCTATATCGTCACCCATAGAGGGATAGAAGTGAATCCTAGGCATATCAAGGCTCTCGTTGACCTCCCCTCGCCGAAAAACACGAGGGTAATCCAGCGCCTGACCGGATGAGTCGCGGCACTTAACAGGTTCATCTCGCGGTCAACCGACAGATGCCTTCCCTTCTACCAGTTCCTGCGCGGCAACAAGAGGTTCGATTGGGACGACAAATGCGAGCAAGAATTTAAGTAGTTAAAGGAGTATCTATCCACGCTACCATACTGGCAAAGCCCAAAGACAGAGAAACCCTCTACCTCTATATATCAGTGTCCACAACAGCGGTGAGCGGAGTACTCGTCTGAGAGGATCGCGGTGAACAATGCTCAATATTCTACACAAGCAAAACCCTCGACGGTGCGGAGATTCGATACCCTACATTAGAAAAGCTAGCTTACGCCGTCATCATTGCCGCAAGAAAATTGTGACCCAACTTCCAATCGCACTCCATCGTGGTCTTAATCGCCCAGCCTCTATGCGCCATATTACACAGCCCAAGCCAGTCGGGACGGATGACGAAGTGGGCCATCAAGCTAAGCGAATACGATATCGACTTTAGAGGGCGGACAAGCGTGAAATCTTAAGTTCTGGCAGATTTCATCACCGAACTACCACCAAAATTAATCGAAGGCGCCGAAGGAGCCCAGATATGGATGTTGCACGTCGACCGATCCTCTTGTTCGGGAGGATCAGAAGTCGGGATACGCCTGGAATCCCCAGAGGGTAAAGTACTAGAGCAATCCTTTCGCCTCGGGTTCAACACATCAAATAACGAAGCGGAGTATGAAGCAATCATAGTAGGGCTCAAACTGGCTAAGGGCATCAGAGCGACCCAGATCCAAGCATTTTTGCGACTCACAGCTCATTGCAAGCCAATTCGCAGGAGATTACGAGGCCAAGAGCGAGAGAATGGACGCGTATCTTCGTGTCGTCCAACACCTAGCAAGGGAACTGAAGTACTTCGAGATCGTCAAAATCCCAAGAAGCAAAAACAAAATAGCAGACGCACTAGCCACCATAGCTTCCGCATGCGACTCTAGTCTACGATGCACCATCCCGGTAGAAGAAATCTAGAAGCCCAGCATAAGCCTTGACTTCGTCCATATCATCGACGACCATGACATTGTAGAGGACGACGTCGAATTCGGGGCCGATCATGAAGCTCACGCCATCGACTGGCGCGATGAAATTAAGCCGTACATAGCCGATGGCACCCAACCAGAAGACAAATGGGCAGCAAGGCGACTAAAGGCCAAGGCTGCTCACTACATGATGATGGATGGACACCTACTGCGACGTGACTCGACATGAATCTTGCTAACCTGCCCCAGCCTCGAAGAAACAAAGTGCATCATCAGCGAAACACATGACAGTGCGAGAGGCAATCACTCTAACGGACGAGTCCTGGCATTAAAGATCAAAAAGCACGGCCATTTTTGGCCCACCATGATTGTGGACTGCCATAAGTACGCCCTAAAATGCGAACAGTGCCAGCAACACGCCCCAACGTCCATCAACCAACAGAGTTCCTACGTAGTTCTGCATCCCTATACCCTTTCATGTGATGGGAAATGGATATTGTCGGGCTGATGCTCTCATCGCATGGTCGCAAATACCTTATCGTCATGACGGACTACTTCACCAAGTGGGTCGAAGCCAAATCTTACGCCAAGATACACGACACCCAAGTATAGAACTTCATCTGGAAATACATCATCTGCAGGCAAGGGCTAACCTACGAGATCGTCACAGAAAACAGGACGCAGTTCTGCTCACACCAATTCGAAAACTTCTGCGCAAAGTGGAATATTCGACTCAGCCATTCAACGTCGCGGTACCCCCAAGGAAATGGCCAAGCCGAAGCAACCAACAAGACTATCTTCGATGGTCTAAAAAAGAGACTAGAAAGGAATAAGGGTCTTTGGGCCGACGAGCTAGATGGGGTGCTGTGGTCGCACCGAACAACGCCGAGAAGAGCAACAAACCAGACTCCATTCTCCCTAGCTCACGGCATCGAAGCCATGGTACCCTCCGAAGTTAACGTATATAGCCTTAGAAGACTAAAGCTCCCCCAAAACAGTGACATTAACTATGCGATGCTACACGATCGCCTCGATGAAGCAGAGGAATGCCGCGACAAAGCTCTCCTACGCATCCAGAAAAACCAGCAGACCGCGGCACAATACTACTACAAGAACGTAAATGTCCGACAGTTCAGCGAAGGGGACTTAGTCCTACGCCACGTCTTCGACAACACCAAAGAGTACAGAGCAGGCAAGCTCGGCGTGAAATGGGAAGAACCCTACCAGATCACCAAAATCGTCAAATCAGGTGTCTACAAGCTAGCCGACTTAGATGGAACGATGCAACCACGCTCCTGGAATGCGCGCCACCTCAAGCTCTACCACTACTAACTCAGGTATGGACGCACCCTGAACTACGAATGGCTTGATCCCTCTATGATGGGTACGTAGGTAGCCCGAAATAAGGGTCCAGCGATGACCAAAAAAAAAAATTCATTTCTTACTTATCATCGATCTTTGGGGGGGGGGGGAAAAGACGCCCTCATTACCC
>OVBE01003634.1:0-12494 GCA_900406425.1 Iberis pinnata
GACTCAACAACCAACCTCTTGCATGCTTTCATTTAATTTCCAGCATTTAAAACTGTTCTGTTATTTCCAAGAAAAGGTGCATGTACACTTCTATTCTTCTATATAATGTGCTCGAAATCTATCAATAAAATTAGCCAATTTTCATTCTAAAACCCTTATACTATTGACTCAAAACAATTCGAAGTGGTGAGAGCCAAACCACTAGAATTATGGATTTCTCTTACAAGCGCAGTCTTTTGAGAATCCATTCAACTCTCAAACAAGATCATCATCTCTTGTTTGTTTTATCATCATTTTCATCTCTATTTCGTCCATACTCCATTACCATCAAGTTCCAGAAACTGTTCTTCACTTATAGTTGTCATTATGTCCAAAAGAGCTTCATTCAAAGATAAAGATCCAAGGGGAATAGAATCAGGATCGTATCAATAACACACTCATTGATCACTTTTGATGCTTTTAGAAAGGAGTTTAATTCATCCTCTGGCCATGATATTGGTCAGTCTATAAGAAGGAGGCCTAAGGTGATGAATCCTGATGAAAACATACTCCATGAAGATCCTAGAGATTCTGGAGCAGAAGATTACTATGAAGAAAGGAGTAATGCTTCAAACTATACTCATAGAAGTAGAAGGAGAGCTAGAGAAGCTACACATCCCTAGCAAGTATAAACAAAATAAAAGGTTTCAATACACTTAGATTTGATTCAAAGATGTCTCTGATACAACATGATACGATCCTGATTCTATTCCCCTTGGATCTTTATCTCTGAATGAAGCTCTTTTGGACAGAATGACAACTATAAGTGAAGAACAGTTTCTGGAACTTGATGGTAATGGAGTATGGAAGAAATAGAGATGATAATGAAGATAAAACAAACAGGAGATGATGATCTTGTTTGAGAGTTGAATGGATTCTCAAAAGACTATGCTTGTAAGAGAAATCCAGAACTCTAGTGGTTTGGCTCTCACCACTTCGAATTGTTTTGAGTCGATAGTATAAAGGTTTTAGAATAAAAATTGACTAATTTTATTGATAGATTTCGAGCACATTATATAGAAGAAGAGAAAGGTACATGCACCTTCTCTTGGAAATAACAAAATAGTTTTAAATGCTGGAAATTAAATGAAAGCATGCAAGAGGTTGGTTGTTGAGTCTAACTTCGAAATTTAAATGCTTTCTAAGTAGAATAGATATTTTCTACTTGAGATCAAGTAATAACGAAGTAACTTAGGCGAAAGTGAATTATCAAGCCTCGTTAAAAACCTTTGCATAGAAAATCCATTGGGACAAAACCATGCAAAGGAAAAGAGTGCAAGATAACCACTTAGTTACTTAGTGTATTAACTTGATCTTCTTCTTCATTTGCATAGGTGTATATATTGTAGATCTCCCTTGGTGTTGAGTCTCCTAGATACATCCTCTTGAGTGAAATCTTGAATCCTTTAGCTAACTCCTTAGCCTTAGCTCTAGTGATCACTCCATCTGTTACTTTGAAAGCTTCTTCTAAATCTTGCATCTCCTCTATCTCTTCATCCGTTGAGTCTCCTTGTGAGTAGCTGGTTGGAATCACATCAGTTATACATGAGTTGCTTCATCTTAGAAGTTATGGTCTCGAACAAAAGCTTATCCCTTTTAGAACATTCCTCTCCATCATTAGAAATTGTTCCTTGCAAAATAAACACAATGAAATTCTCAAAGTAAACAGAATAAAAGAAATTACTCAAACAGTTTGTTTAAAAACATATTCTTTCAACAGAGAAACATAAAAAACGTATGTATCAAGCAATGATATTAAGCATGAAAATGATAATATTTGAACTTAGAATGATCACAATCCAAAGGGTGCGAAGTTTAGATTGATTTAAACAAGCACATAATTCAAATAGACTACAATATGATTAGTCACAATCTGAAACAGGTTATGCACTTCCTTTTGAGTATAAAACGTTTTGTTCCAAGTTATACGATGAATTTCAACTTAGAACAACAAGTTTAAACACAAAAACATCCATTTATAATCAGATTCATCAAGCTTTTCATTAATAATGAAATTATCAATTAAGAGATGTTAAAACGTGTCCTTTCACTTCTAAACTCGATTTCCATGTAAAATAACAAGTTTATGCATGAAATCAATCATCCATATCCATATCCATCAAGTAATTCATCAAAAATGAAATTAAATACCAAAACGGATTCAGAGAATACAAAGAGACAAAAATAAATTATATAGTAGATTAAGGACACTTCCTGTTTTTATGAATACTCAAGGCTTCAAAGTGCTCTGATACAACATGATATGATACTGCCTTGATGATCGATGCTTTGAAGGTGGAGTAGAGGCTGAACTGAACATAACCAGGGGGGTTACGGAATGATGGAGTTAAGGTAGATGATTATGGACGTGATAACAATAAAGGGATGGAGATCCTTTGTAGTTTGGATAGAGGATTCAAGGATATCACACACAAGAACCAAATGGACCTTGAGAATCACTCTACAAAGGGTATGCTTTGGAATCACTCCTTAGCCGAATCTGAATCACTCAAAAATAGAAAATTACTCTTTTTGTCTAAAACTTGCTTAATCAAAGAAATTGGCGTAGTTTACATATAAATAAGAGAGAAATGACTCTTAGACTTCTAAACCTATTAAAGAAAAGATATTGAAAGCATAACTTTGACATATTTGAATTTAAAAGAAAAGGCTCCTCCTTAGATGTCTTTGTCTTGTCTTCATGATGAAACAATTGAGGAATTACGTAGAGAACCAATTGCCTCATTAAAAACCAAACTTGGAAAACCCATTGGGAAAAAAACAAGTCCTGGAAAAAGAGTACAATTGAAAACACTAACCCAATTGTTGATCATTTGTTTGGATGCATAAGATAGTTTTATGTATCACATCAAAACCTAAGTCATTGGAAATGTTCCAAGAATGACACAAAAGTAATGAGATAGCTTGAGCAAGCTTCTTGGTCCTAACTCTTGTCATTGGTCCTTTCTGAATCTCCATCGCATCCTCTGGTTCAAGCAATGCATCCTCAACTTCAACCATTGTCTCCGTAGCTCCTTGAGTGTTGCTCCTAAGATTCACATCATTTCCAAAAGGTAAGACTTTGCTTATTGCTGAGCTTTGGATTCACAAGTTCTATTCACCTAAAACACTTGAGAGAAACACGAAGAGTGATAGTGAGGCTTTGGATATTTATAACTAAGTTTTTCTAAGTGTTTGATAGGAAAATTTTCGGATGGGAGCCGAGAGCAAGATGATCCCAATGCGGCCAACTTTAACAAGCTGCAAATGGAAGCCGTGATGGTCGAGATCATGAAGAGGCTAAGTGCTAGTCTCAATATTCAAGATAATCCTAATCATTTTTTGGTCAATCTTCTCATGCTAGGAGAAATTCTAGGAATAACGGACGTGGCAAGCGAATAGCAATATGAGAAGATGGTGAAGAAGACTCCTCTTCCGGGAGAATCACATATGTCTAAAGAGCAACAAGGGTCGAGTACCTAGAAAGAAATAGAAATCACCAACCTTGTGCACCAAGGCATGTTCAAGATGATAACCTAGGCAATCTTAAGCTTAGGATTCCAACCATTAGTGGCACAACTGATCCGGATGCTTACTTGGAGTGGGATAAGCGAATGGAGTTGGTCTTTGATTGCCAACAATTTTCCAAAGCCAAGAAAGTAAGGCTGGCCGTGATTGAGTTTAGTGGCTATGCGCTTCATTGGTGGGATCAAGTGGTGACACTTAGAAGAAGAACCAGTGCGCAGCCGTAGCATCATTGTTTGAGCTTATAACCATCATGAAGTAAAGGTCTGTGCTGAGCCATTATGGCTGAGACATTCATCATAAAATAAGGCGGCTTACTCAAGGGGGAAAATGACTTGAAAAATACTATCAAGAGATGAAAACCTTGATGATCAAGGCAGGTATAGATGAAGACCCCAAGGCCACCATGGGTTTTAATGCTGGCCTTAACCGTGACATTCAAGACCGGCTCGAGATGCAAGAGTTTGGTAACATTTATGAAGTTCTTCACAAGGCCACTTTCATTGAGCAACGACTCAAATGCAAGACCATAACCAAAGGAGGCTTTAACAACAAAACAGCCTAAGCCAAAGAAGAAAAAGTCTTTGTCAAACCAAAGGAAGGGGACAAGAACAAAGCCACTCGAGCCCAAGATATAAAATGCTTTAAGTGCCACGGCTCTGGCCACTATGCCAATGAATGTACCATCAAAAAGGTAATGGTCCTTTTAGACTTCAGAGAAATCAATGAAGATAAGAAGGATCAAGAATCCAAAGATGAGGCCATTGATTACCTGGGCCAAGGAGAGCTCTTGGTTACAAGAATATCTTTGAAGGTTCAAACCAAACCAGAAGAAAACGACCAAAGGGAGAATCTCTTTCACACCCATTGCTACATTTATGATAAGGTTTGTAGCTCAATTATAGATGGAGGTAGTTGCACCAATGTGGCTAGTGAGTCTCTTGTAGGTAAGATTGGACTTAAAAGGCAAACACCCTAAGCCTTATATGTTGCAATGGTTTTATGAGAATGGGGATTTGAAATTCACATAACAAGTGATGGTGCCAATCACCATTGGAAGATACCGTGATGAGATCATTTGTGATATACTTCCCATGGATTGAAGCCATATCCTTTTACGAAGGCCTTGGGAATTTGACAAGAAGGCGGTTCATTATGGATATACAAACCGACATTCCTTTACTCATAGGGGAAACAAGATTTTCTTAGCTCCTTTGTCACCTCAAGAAGTGCATGATGACCAAGTGAAACTCAAGCTACGCAAGGCCAAGACAAAAGAAAAACCACCTAGTGTGAATGTGAGAAGCAACAAGCTCTTGGCCAAAGGTAGGGATGTAAAAAATCCTTGTATGCTAGGAAAAGTGTGTTATTATTTGTTTACAAAGACACACTAATGATTTCAAACCAAACACTGGAGCTTCCGAGTGAACTCAAGTTTGTTTTACAAGATTATAGTGATGTGTTTCCAGAAGAGAATCCACTTAGCTAACCACCTATTAGGGGCATTGAACACCAAATAGACCTATTTCTTGGAGCATCATTGCCCAATATGCTGGCTTATAGAACCAATCGTGAAGAAACCAAGGAGTTGTAAAGACAAGTGGATGAGTTGATGGAAAAGGACACATTAGAGAGAGCATGAGCCGATGTGCTGTACCGGTCCTACTTGTGCCAAAGAAAGATGGAAGTTGGCGTATGTGTGCTAATTGCCAAGCCATCAACCAAAATACAGTAAAATATAGGCATCCAATACCTAGGCTTGATGATATACTTGATGAATTGCATGGCTGATGTGTATATTCAAAAGTTGATTTAAAAAGTGGTTACCACCAAATTAGAATGAAAGAGGGAGATGAGTGGAAACCGACTTTTAAAACTAAACATGGCTTGTATGAATGGATTATTATACCTTTCGGACTTACAAATGCACCTAATGAATCATGTTTGGAGAGCTTTCATAGGGCATCTTGTGGTTGTGTATTATGATGACATCTTGATATATAGAAAAACCATGCATGAACATGTCAAACACTTGAAATATGTTCTAAATGTACTTAGGAATGAAGCATTTTTTGCTAACATTAAAAAGTGTACTTTTGGAATGGATCACCTTGTGTTTGTAGGCTTTGTTGTAACAGCTGAAGGAATTCAAGTGGATGAGGAGAAGGTGAGAACCATCTGAGACTGCCCAACTCCTAAGAATGTTAGCGAGGTTAGGAGTTTCCATGGCTTAACCGGCTTTTATCGAAGATTTTTCAAATACTTTAGCACGTTGGTCGCCCCACTCACTGAAGTTTTCGAAAAGGATGTGGGCTTTAAATGGGAACAAGCTCAAGAAGATGCTTTTCAAAAGTTAAAAGGGAAGTTGACTAATGCCCCTTTACTTGATCTTTCTGATTTTTCTAAGACCTTTGAAGTTGAGTGTGATGCCTCTGGTGAAGGCATTGGAGCCGTTTTGATGCAAGAGAAAATGCCAATTGCCTAATTTAGTGAGATCCTTAGAGGAGCAATGATAAACTACCCAACATATGACAAAGAGCTCTATTCTTTGATCCGAGGTCTTAAAAATTAGCAACATTACCTTTGGACCAAGGAATTTGTGATCCATAAGAATCATGAATCACTCAAGCATCTCAAAGGCCAACATAAGTTGAACAGGCGACACGCCAAATGGGTAGAGTTTCTTGAAACATTTCCATATGTCATTCAATACAAACAAGGTTGGGAAAATGTTGTAGCCGATGCTCTTTCTAGAAGGCATACCTTGTTATCCACCATGGAAACTAAGTTGTTAAGATGATGGGTTTTTATTCTTTCAAAATCAATTATGCTTACCCAATTCTTCTTTGAGAGACTTGTATATTAGGGAATCGCATGGAGGAGGATTGATGGGACACTTTGGAATATCCAAAAATTACCACATTCTCAAGGAGCACTTTAATTGGCCAAGCATCTGATGAAATGTGGAAAATTTTTGTAAACAATGCAATGTTTGCATTCAAGCCAAGGCTAAGACTCAACCGCAAGGTTTGTACACTCCACTCCCTATTTATCGTGCACCATGGGTAGACATATCAATAAATTTCATACTTGTCTTTCCTAGAATTAGGAGTGGCCAAGACTCTATCTTTGTTGTTGAAGAAGATTTTTGAAAATGGCCGATTTTATTGCTTTTCACAAAACTGATGATGCCTTGAATATAGCTAATCTTTTCTTTAAAGAAGTGGTTAGGTTGCATGGGTTGCCTAGGTGATATGATCGTGGCCAGATATGAAGAAGATGAGCTAGAACCTACGCTTGAACCTGAGCCGGAACCTGAGCCAAAAGGAAGGATCACCCGGTCCAACACAAAAGAGCTAGCCAAAAAGATTCATGCCATGATCCATGCAGATTCTGAAGCTTCCATGGACGTATTCAACATCTTCAAAGCCAACCAGAATGAAGAACCAGTTGACTATGAATGAATATCTAAGTGGTGTGGTTTCTTACTCTTTTCCTTGGTAGGGATTTTGGTAGGAGGAAGTTCTCCATTAAGGATTTTAATGAGGCAAAATGCATCACTATGCCTAAGCTATTTAGGATTAGGTTCCTTGGCCGAAAGTCTTAGACACTTATGCAAAATAAATGGTTTGTTATTTTGCTTGTAATTTTAGACTTCATGTTGTTTTATTTCGGAACTACTTGTTGTTTATTTGTTTGATCAAACCCTAGGATTATTTTCGCATACTTATGATCAATCCTTTCTCTCTTTTGAACTCAGTAAATGATTTTGAGAGAAAATCTTTGTGCAATCGATTTGTTCACTCTTTGATTTGAGAAATTTGGAGTTCTTACAAGAAACTATCTTTGAAGAACTTCTACTATCCATCGGTCCAAGAAAATCACATCTTGGCCGAGTCGAATCCATAAAAATTAAACCATTCCATTGCATCATCGTTCCAGCCGCATCCCTGTGTGCATCGCCCGCTCTGTCGCTACCGCATTGTCCCATTAGGCTAGCTGAGCCAGAAACTGTTCCAGGCTCAGTCACAGCCCAGTCTAGCCGAGACTATTGAGCCACTGGACCGCTCCACTTGTTTGTCCCAAAAATCCAGCCACATCACCCGATGCCGCCTAGCCACCCGATAAAGCTTCTTGGCCAAGAATCCTGTTCTTGGACCAAAAGCCACCCTTCAACCTAAGTAAATGTTTTCAACAACTTGTCATCCTCATACGGATGGACAAACTGCAGTGGTCAATAGGACATTAGGAAATCTTTTGCGTGTTGTGATTAAATGAAACATTATAACTTGGGAAGATTTTCTTCCACAAGTAGAGTTTGCATATAATGGTTATGTGCATAGTGTTGAGTTTTGAGAGATTATCTTATGAGATTAAAAGAAGAGTCAGAGACTTAAGAAAGATTGAGAGTGTTCGAGTGTAAGAGACTAAGAGATTTTAAGAGTGAGAGTATAGTGAAGAGGGATTATTTCTCCCAACTTATTCAAACAAATTGGCTCTTACGAGGTTTATATAGGGAATCCTGAAACATCCTTGGATCGCCCTAAAGAGGTAATAAATAAGTTACCTAGGTAAAAAAATCAAAAAGAAGGTAAAGCATAAAGCACATTAGCATTGGGACGACTAGCTATTACCGCGTGTTTTTGAACCAACGGTAGGATCCTTGGCCAATATTCATCAAACGGTCATGATATGAGGTCTAGAATCTACTATGCTCCAAATGGCTTGAGTGGATCCGGTTTGGTGGTCGGATCCTTAGTTTTGGTCGAGAATCCCTATCTTTGATGTTATGCGCAAGTTTTGGATGGACCATGCACATATACAATCTTCTGGCTCGATCATCCATATTGTCAGTTTGGGTGTCCTTCGACACTCCACATTGTTGGCTCGGGCTACCTCGAACATACGCATCCTTCTTTGTTCCTGGCCTAGTTTCCTGCATCAGTTTACCAGACCATGTTCCGATAGCCCATAATATCCCGACAGCCCAATCTACGGCCAAGTGTGTCTGGTAAGGTCTGAATGCTCGTATGGCTTATTCTGACCCAATCCTGATGATGTGCATGATCGGATGACTCGATCATGCGTATTTTCACCTGAACCGACCCGACTGTCCGCGTGACTTATTTTAACCAATGTTCGATATTGTGCATGACCCGATGGCTCGTGTCATGCGTATTTCGACCCAATTTTCCGCATGGTGATATGATCCTCCCTTGATGATCGATGCTTTGAAGGTGGAGTTTAGGCTGTTCTGAACCGAAACAGTGGCTGGTGGATTGATGGAGTGAAGGTAGATGATTATGGACGTGATAAAAACAAAGGGATGGAGATTCTTTGTAGTTTGGATAGAGGACTCAAGGATATCACACCAAAGAACCAGATAAACCTTGAGAATCACTCTACAAGGGGTTTGCTTTGGAATCACTCCTTAGCAGAATCTGAATCACTTAAAAAATTAGAGAATCACTCTTTTTGTCTATAACTTGCTTAATGGTAAAAAGTTGTTTGGTTCTTACATATAAAGACTAAGAAATGACTCTTAGACTTCTAAACCTCTTAAAGACAAGATATTAAAAGCACAAGTTTGACAGATTTGAATTTAAAAGAAAAGGCTCTTCCTTTGCTGTCTTTGTCTTTTCTTCATGATCAAACAATTGAGCAATTACGTAGTGAACCAATTGCCTCATTAAAAACCAAACTTGGAAAACCCATTTGGACAAAACCAATTCTGGGAAACAGAGTATAACTGGAAACACTAACCCAATTGTTGATCGTTGGTTTGGATGCATAAGATAGTTGTGTGTATCACATCCAAACCAGAGTCACTGGAAGGGTTCCAAGAATGACTTAAAAGTAATGAGATAGCTCCAGCAAGCTTCTTGGTCCTAGCTATTCTCATCGGTCCTTGTTGAATCTCCATAGCATCATCTGGTTTAAGAAATGCATCTTCAGCTTCAAGCAATGTCTACTTAGCTCCTTGAGTGTTGCTCCTTAGATTCACATCATCCTCTCCCTCTTGAAAAGGATTTGACCTCAAATCGAACTCATCTGCAACGTAAGGAATAATATCAGCAACATTAAAGGTATTACTCACTTGTTACTTACCTTGAAGATCCAGCTTGTAGGAATTGTCATTTATCTTGTGTATGATCTCAAAAGACCATCAATCCTTGGCATGAGCTTTGATTTCCTTTTTGATGGAAATATCTCCTTTCTCAAGTGTAACCAAACAAGGTCTCCTTCCTTGAACTTCATTTGACGCTTTCCCTTGTTTGCTTGCTTAGCATACTGCTTGGGTTTTGCCTCAATATTCAGGCTTGCCTTTTCATGTATCTTCTTGATCATTTCAGCCTTCTTCTTTCCATATGTACTTATTCTTTCAATCAAAGGTAAAGGCATTAAATCCAATGGAGATAAAGGATTAAAACCATAAACAATCTCAAAAGGTGAATATTAAGTGGCAGAATGCACAACATAGTTATAGGCAAATTCTACATGCGGAAAACAATCTTCCCAACTCTTTAAATTCTTCTTAATCAATGCCCTAAGTAAAGTAGACAAAGTTATGTCCACTGCTTCGGTTTGACCATCAGTTTGAGGGTGACAAGTTGTAGAAAATAACAATTTNATTTGAGGATGACAATAGCTAAGGAACTTAGTATCTCTATCTGAAACTATAGTCCTAGGCATTCCATGTAGTCAAAGTTGTAGAAAATAACAATTTAGTTCCTAACTTACCCCATAATGTTTTCCAAAAGTAGCTAAGGAACTTAGTATCTCTATCTGAATCTATAGTCCTAGGCATTCCATGTACTCTAACTACTTCCTTAAGGAACAGATTTGCAACATTCACAACATCATCTGTTTTATGACAAGCAATGACATGAGCCATCTTAGAAAACTTATCGACAACCACAAATATAGAACCCTTACCTGTCCTTGTTCTTGGTAAACCAACAAAAAATTCCATAGATATGTCATCCCAAGGATGAGTAGGAATAGGTAAAGGAGTGTACAAACCGTGTAGTTTGACTTTAGATTTGGCTTGCTTACAATTTATGCATCTGCTGCAAATTCTTTCCACATCTTTTCTCATATGCGGCCAAAAGAAGTGTTCCTGCAAAGTGTTAAGAGTTTTGGCTACACCAAAGTGTCTCATTAGTCCTCCTCCATGTGCTTCCCTAGTAAACAACCCCCTCAAAGAATAGTTAGGTATACATAGTTTCTTTACATTGAATAAGAAACCATCATGTCTATAAAAACTAGCATAAGCAAAATTCTCACACTTTTTAAACACATTTTCAAAATCAAGATCATTAGCATATAAATCTTTGATTTGCTCAAATCCTAATAATATACCATCAAGAGAAGAGAGTAGGGTATACCTCCTGGACAATGCATCAACAACTACATTGTCTTTTCCTTTCTTATATTTGATGACGTAGGGGAATGATTCAGTGAACTCAACCCACCTAGCATGTCTCTTGTTAAGCCTGGACTATTAAACTTAAGAGATTCATGATCAGTGTGAATCACAAACTCTTTAGGCCACAAGTAATGCTGCCATGTTTGCAATGCTCTAACTAGTGCATACGGTTCCTTGTTATTAGTTGGATAGTTGAGAGTAGATCCTCCAAGTTTCTCACTGAAAAAGGCTATAGGCTTTTTATCTTGCATCAACACATCTCCAATTCCTATACCCGAGGCATCACACTCAATCTCAAAAGTTTTTAGAAAACCAGGCAATATCAATAAGGGTGCATAAGTTAGTTTATCCTTTAAAGTCTGAAATGCATCCTCATGTGCTGACCCCCATTTGAATCCCACATTCTTCTTGATAACTTCAGTTATAGGGGATGCTATAGTGCTAAAATCCTGGACAAACCTCCTGTAGAATCCAGATAATCCATGGAAGCTTCTTACATCACCTACAAATTTTGGGGTTGGCCAGTCTTTGATAGCTTTCACTTTTTCCTCATCTACTTGCACTCCATTGATCCTACACTGAAACCCAAGAACACCACATTATCTGTTCCAAATGTGCATTTCTTAAAGTTAGCAAAGAGTTTTTCCTTTCTTAGAACTTCTAAAACAGATTTAATGTGATTAGCATGCTCTCCTAAGTTCTTGCAATAAATCAGAATATCATCGAAGTAAACTACTACGAATATTCCTATAAACGCCCTAGGAACATGATTCATCAATCTCATAAAAGTTCTAGGAGCATTAGTAAGACCAAATGGCATAACCAACCATTCATATAACCCATGTTTTGTCTTGAATGTTGTTTTCCATTCATCCCCTTCTTTCATTCTGATTTGGTGGTAGCCACTCTTGAGATCTATCTTTGAAAAGATAGTGGATCCATGAAGCTCATCTAGCATGTCATCCAATCTAGGAATGGGGTTCATGTACTTAATAGTTATATTGTTGATATCCCTACAATCAACACACATTCTCCATGTGCCATCTTTTTTAGGTACCAACAAGACTGGTACAGCATAAGGACTCATGGTTTCACGAATATGGCCCTTCTTCATTAGCTCATCAACCTGTCTTTGTAGCTCCTTAGTTTCCAAAGGGTTGGTTATATAGGCTGCCTTATTAGGTAGAGTAGATCCAGGGAAAAAATCTATTTAATGCTCTATGCCTTCGATAGGAGGAAATCCTGTGGGATTATATTCCGGAAATACATCACTAAAATCCTGCAAAAGATACTTAAGTTCACTTGGCAAAGCCTGTGGAAGATTAGTGTGATTAGTCAAAGCTTCTTTGTAAACAAACATAAACATAGGCTGATTAAAATGTATAGCTTTCTTTACCTCACTAGCCTTAACAAAGAAATTAGATGGTTTTGAAACCTGTTCACCTTGTTCTTTTTGTTGCTTAAGTTGTAGTTGGTTTTTATGTACCTCTTGTGGAGACAA
>OVBE01003634.1:12549-26224 GCA_900406425.1 Iberis pinnata
CCATGGTCTTCCTACAAGAATGTGACCAGCCTCCATAGGTAAGACATCACACAGAATGGTGTCTTCATACTTTCCTATCTTCAAAGGTACAAGAACTTGATGTTTGACTTGCATTTCTCTGTTCTCATTCAGCCATTGCAGTTTGTATGGTTTGGGATGCTTAGTAGTTTTCAAACCCAACTTTTGTACCATAGTAGTACTAGCTACATTTGTGCAACTTCCACCATCAATAATCAGACTACACAACTTGTTGTGCACCATACACCTAGTATGAAACAGGCTCTCTCTTTGCTCTTGTTCTTCTTTTTTATCTTGTAGGCTTAGAGACCTCCTTGTAACAAGTAAATTTCTAGCAGGTGCTTCTTCTTCAAACAATCATAAGAGGACATAACCTCATGAGTTTCATCTTCGGATTCATACTCACCATTCTCCAGCAGCACCATAACCTTCTTGTTAGTACATTCATAAGCATAATCGCCTATGCCATGATACTTGTAGCATTTGACATCTCTAGATCTAGTAGCATTAGCTACTTCCTTTCCTTTATCTTTAGCAAATGTCAGATTGATCTTGTCATCTGCCTTTGTAGTATTAGTAGGCTGAACTGGTTTATTGTATATAGGTTTACTATCTATTGAATAGCTTGGTTTAGAGTTTCCAGCCCCATAGCATGATTTTGTAGAAGATCTCCTTTTAATTTGATGTTCAATGAGTACAAGCATTTCTTCTTCAAGGTCTTCAAAACGTTGTAACTCCAATTCGTCTTGGATATCTCTGTTTAATCCACCAATAAACCTTGATATACCAGCTTCACGACCTTCCATAATATTAGCTTTAATCAAAATCTTCTCAAGCTCCTAAAAATACTCTTCAACTTTTCTGGAACCTTGGACCAGATTTCTTAGCCTTTGATGAAGCTCCCTTTCATGATGACTAGGTACAAACCTTCTCCTCATTATGTTCTTCATCTCGTTCCAAGTAGAGATTGAAAATTCACCAGTTTTCTTTTAACGGTCACAAGCTGATCCCACTAGCTCAAAGCATAATGATAAAACTCTGTGGCCGCAACTTTAACTCTCTCAACCTCGGTGAAGTTGTGACAATTGAACATTAGTTCAATCTTGGTTTCCCATTCAAGATAGTCATCAGGATCATAAGTTCCATAGAGAGATGGAATCTTTAGCTTAATGGCTTCAATATTGTTTCTTGGATATCTAGCTCCTCTAGCTCTCCTTCTGATCCTATGAGTATGGTTTGATGCACGACTCCTTTCTTCATAGTAATCTTCAGTTGCAGAATCTCTAGGTTCTTCATGGAGTATATTGGCATTAGGAGTCGTCACCTTAGGCCTTCTTTGCCTAGATTGGCTAGTTTCATTTCCAGAGGGTGAGTTGAACTCCTTTCTAAAAGCATTAAACTGATCATTGAGTGTTTGGATCATGAGCTTCTTCATTTGGAAAGTTATAGCCTCAAACAACAACTTATCCCTTTTAGAACACTCCTCTCCATTATCAGACATTGTTCCTTGCAAAAGAAACACAAAGAAATGCTCCAAGTAAAGAGAACAAAAGAAACCACTCAAACAGTTTGTAGAAAATAAGATTATGCTTCAGTAGCAAAACTAAGTAAAAGTGAGTATCAAGCAATGATATTAAGCACGAAAATGACTCTATATGAACTTAAAATTCTCACAATCCAAAGGGTACGAATTTTAGATAGTTTTAAACATGCACATAATTTAATGAAACTAGAATATGATTAGTCACAATATGAAACAAGTTTAATACTTCTCAATGAATCTAAAGCGTGTCCTATCACTTCTAAACTTGATTTCAAGGTTAAATAACAAGTTTATGCACGAAATCAATCATCCATATCTATATTCATCAAGTGATTCATCAAAAACAAAATTAAACACCAAAACAGATTCAAAGAATACAAAGAGACAAAAACATATTGAATAAGAAGTTTAAGAGACACTTCCTGTTTTTGTGAGTACTCAAGGCTTCAAATTGCTCTGATACCACAAGATATGATCCTCCCTTGATGATCGATGCTTTGAAGGTGGAGTTTAGGCTGTTCTGAACCGAAACAGTGGCTAGTGGATTAATGGAGTGAAGGTAGATGATTATGGACGTGATAACAACAAAGCTATGGAGATCCTTTGTAGTTTAGATAGAGGTTTCAAGGATATCACACCCAAGAACCAGATAAACCTTGAGAATCACTCTACAAGGGTTTGCTTTGGAACCACTCCTTAGCAGAATTGGAATCACTCAAAAAATTAGAGAACCACTCAGAAAATTAGAGAATCACTCTTTTTTTGTCTTAAACTTGCTTACTGATAAAATTTGCGTGAATCTTACATATAAAGACTAAGAAATGACTCTTAGACTTCTAAACCTCTTAAAGACAAAATATTAAAACCACAGGTTTGACAGATTTGAATTTACAAGAAAAGGCTCCTCCTTAGATGTCTTTGTCTTGTCTTCATGATCAAACAATTGAGCAATTACGTAGTGAACCAATTGCCTCATTAAAAACCAAACTTGGAAAACCCATTGGGGAAAAACCAAGTCTAGGAAAAAGAGTACAATTGGAAACAGTAACCCAATTGTTGATCATTGGTTTTCATGCATAAGATAGTTGTGTGTATCACATCCAAACCAGAGTCATTGGAAGGGTTCCAAGAATGACTCAAAAGTAATGAGATAGCTCCAACAAGCTTCTTGATCCTGGCTCTTGTCATCGGTCCTTGTTGAATCTCCATAGCATCCTCTGGTTCAAGCAATGCATCTTTAGCTTCAAGCATTTTCTCCTTATCTCCTTGAGTGTTGCTCCTTAGATTCACATCACATGGCTTGATATGCTTGTTCTGATAACTTGTAATCCACGTCTTTGGCCCATGCTTAGATTTTCACCTTATTTTACGATCCGATACTTTGGCTTGGGTAGATTTTCCAAGTCTCAACACATAGTCCTACAAAATACTCTCCTTTTCAAGTTGTGTATGGATCCAATCCACTAACTCCTCTAGACTTGTTACCTTTACCTCTTAATGAACAAGCTAATCTTGATGGTAAGGACAAAGGAGTATGCCAAATATGCGAACAAGGGTAAGCGAGAGTTGATACTTGAGCCAGGGGACTTGGTGAATATACATTTGAGGAAAGAAATATTTCCTATGGAAAGAAAAACCAAGCTTTTTCCAAGAATTAATGGTCCTTTCGAAGTTTTCAAATGGATCAACAACAATGCATACAAGATTGATCTTCAAGGTAATTATCCCATAAGCTCAACTTTCAATGTAACTGACTTGATTCCTTCCCATGCAGATAATTTGGATTTGAGGTCAAATCCTTTCAAAGGGAGATGGGATGATATGATCCAGCCCGAGCCAAGAATTATCAAGTCCAAGCCAGAAATTATCCAGCCCAAGCCAGAAGTGATCTAGCCCAAGCAAAATGCGATCCGGCCCGAGCCAAACTCAAGCCAAGAAGGGAAGGAGCCAAATCAAGACCAGGACATCATTAACTCAGAGGAGGAAGAAGAATGTCCCGAACAAAGTGAAAATTTGGCCAAGGAATACCGAACCTGGCCCAAGAAAACTAAGCTAGATCCTAGTTTAGCCCGGCCTACAATCGAGCCTATTGAATAATGAAGATCAATGATTAAAGATAATTTCGGCGAAAATTACTGTCATTCAAAGATTGGAAGTTTACAAGTAGTTCCTATACGAATTTGGGCTTGGATCCTTAAGAAAACTTGTAGGCCTTGAAATTATATTTCCAATGAATATAAGATCGCTAATTTTTGACTTACGAGTGAAGAGATAAATGCATAAACAAAAGGAGCGTTTTTCAGCATTAAATGTGCAATTACTTTATGCTTTATGCTTTTTATGTTTCCTCAGCCATGCATGGTCATGCAAGGGCTGTGTATTTTTTTATCTAATCTCTTGTAAACCTTAAAACTAATTATCAATAAGAATTACTTCTCTTTCTATCTTATTTTCGTCCATATCCTTCTCCTCAAGTATTCTTGATGTTCTTCATCATTAACTTCTGAAATTTAACATGGTATCAGAGATTTGAAGGTTCTATACACCTATTCTCTTTCGCCAAATATTCTGGTTACTCTTACTCTTCATTATGGTTCACTTTAAATATGGTTCTTCATTTTGTTATTAAAATCTGGGTTTATTCTCCATTCTGGTTCTGTTTTCATCATTTTGTGTCATTTCTAAATTCTGGTTCGAATTCTTAAGCTATATTCTGTTTATTCTGGTTATTCCATATTTTTCTAGTCACTTTGAAGCTTATTCATCTCTTAGGTTCTTCACAATATATTTTTAAGCATTCTCTGTTGTTAAGCTCTTAAAAATGGAAAATCAGAAGGTTAATACTCATGTTCTTCTCAATGGACTAAACTATCTCTTGTGGGCTAGAACTATCAAGATTGTCCTTGGTGGCAAAGGTTTGTGGAGCCATGTTCTTAGGGAGGCTCCATCTCATTATGTTGAAGAAAGTACTTTTGAAGATGGTCAAAATGTTGTTCAAAAAGATGACATCATGGCTGAATATGATAAATGGTTTCAAGAATACCAAATGGTCTTAGGGATTATCCAAAGCTCTCTGGACTCATCTATTCTTGAAGCTTACTCTTATTTTGAAACTTCTAAAGAGTTGTGGGATACACTACACAAAGTTTATGGTAATGTTTATAACCTAAAAAAAGTATATGAGGTCAAGAAAGCTTTGAATGAACTCAATCAAGAAGATTTGGAGTTTACAAAGTATTTTGGGAAGTTTAGATCCCTTTGGGCAGAGCTGGAAATGCTTAGACCTTTCTCTATTGATCAAGCCACTCTCTTAGAAAGAAAAGAACAAGATAAGGTTTTTATCTTGCTCCTTGGCCTTAATCCAGCATACAAAGATCTTGTTAAGCACATTCTTAGGGAAGACAAACTTCGATGCCTTGAAGACGTGTGTGCTCAAATCCAAAGAGAGGTTGGTTCTCAAGGTTTATTTGTTTGAAAAAGAGAACTGGTTCATGCAAACTACAACAACAAAGGACCCTTTAGGAATGAAAATAAGAAGAATCTCTACTGTCATCATTGCAAGAAGAGTGGACACATCAAAGAAAAATGTTGGGTGTTGCATCCTCACCTTAAGCCAAAATGGATGAATTCTAAAGACTTCAGGGCCAATTTCTGTCAAGGGGAATCTCAAGGAGGTCATAGCATGGCTGGAAATCAAGCTCACACTCATGGAAAAGGTCACGGTCAAGGTGGGAGCACAAGTCAGATTCATGGAGAAAGTTCAATGGCTTTAGTGACATACACTCCTCAAAACNCAATTTCTGTCAAGGGGAATCTCAAGGAGGTCATAGCATGGCTGGAAATCAAGCTCACACTCATGGAAAAGGTCACGGTCAAGGTGGGAGCACAAGTCAGATTCATGGAGAAAGTTCAATGGCTTTAGTGACATACACTCCTCAAAACATGAGAAATCAAGCCCTCAATGTTGGTAGTGATGAGTTTGTAAGGAGATCTAACCTAGATGCTCTTTTAAAGCCTTAAAATATTCCAATTCTGGTATCTCTTACAATACTAATTATCCTATTAGACCTCTTGTTATAGATATGGGTGCTTTACACTATATGGTTAGTAATTCCGAATTTCTTAGCAAGATAGAACCTGCTTTAGGAAATGTTATTATTGCTAATGGAGATAGAATACCAATAAAAAGCATAGGAGAACTAAATCTGTTTGATAAACCATCTAAGGCATTTTATATGCCAAAATTTACTTCCAACCTCCTGTCCGTTAGTAAGGTTACCAAGGATCTAAATTGCAATGTTATTTTCAGTCCTAACAATGTTACATTTCAGGATATTGATACAGGACATTGACAGCCCCTTGTGAATCTAGAGATAAACTTAAGTACTTTGTTACTTTCATTGATGAAAAATCCAAATACACATGGTTAACCTTTGTTACTTTCATTGATGAAAAATCCAAATACACATGGTTAACCTTAATGCCATCAAAAGATAGGGTGCTAGATGCATTTAAAAACTTTCAAAACTATGTGACTAACCACTTTAACTCTAAAATCAAAATTTTCAGATTTGATAATGGTGGTGAGTACACAAGTAATGCATTTAAATAACATATAGCCAATCATTAGATTTTACATCAGACAAGCTGTCCATACACACCTCAACAAAACGGGGTAGCTGAAAGGAAGAATAGGCACTTGATGGAGGTGGCAAGATCAATGATGTTTCACAACAATGTGCCTAAAAAATTCTGGTCGGTTGCAGTTGTAACTGCATGTTACTTAATCAACAGAATTCCAACCAAATTTCTAGGAGATATATCTCTTTTTGAGGTATTAAACAAAACAAAACCTTCAATTAACCATCTAAGAGTGTTTGGGTGTGTGTGCTTTGTTTTTATTCCAGGTGAACAAAGAAATAAGTTAGAAGCTAGGAGTATCAAGGCCATGTTCATTGGCTATTCCATCACACAAAAAGGGTACAAGTGCTATGTACCAGAATCAAGAAAGATATTAACTTCAAGAGATGTGTGTTTTGTTGAAGAAAAAGGGTTCTATGGTGAGAAAATTAGGACATTCTCAAGGATATCTCCAACTCTGCTTCTGATAGAGCTAACAACCTTAGACACATTCTTGACAATCTTGGTTTGAATATTAATAATCCAAGACTACCCATGGCACCATCTAATACTCTAGAGATTCCAAGAGTGGTGGATACTCCATTACCTCAAGAAAGTGTGAAAGAAACTCCTCTTGACCATGAGGGAGGCAATGAAGAAGACGTCACAAATAAGGGGATACTCCATTACCTCAAGAAAGTGTGAAAGAAACTCCTCTTCAAATATTCATAACCAAGAAGCTGATGACAATGCACAACAACCTTCAAATATTCATGACCAAGAAGAGATGGCTTCACCTCAAGAAGAAACTCAAGCTCCTGTTTTGAAAAGAAGTACAAGGATAAGGAAAGATCCATCAAATTGGATTAACACAAGAGTCTACTACAACAGCAAGGCAGTAGCTCATCCAATCCAAGAGGTTTTCTCTTTATCTCATTTTCCTTTAGATCATCAAGTGTTTGTTGGAAAATTGGACCAGAAACAAATTCCAAAATCCTATGAAGAGGCTATGGAACAAAATAATTAGAAAGTAGCCATCAACACTAAAAGCTATGAAAACAAACAACAATTGGATAGAAGAAACTCTTCCAAAAGGAAAGAAGGCTATGAGCTCAAAGTGGGTCTTTACATTCAAGTACAAGAGAAATCGAGATGTGGAGAGATACAAGGCTAGGATTGTTGCAAGAGGGTTTACTCAAATATATGGAGAGGATTATTTAGACACATTTGCACCTGTAGTTAAACTCCACACGGTAAGGGTCATACTATCCTTAGCTACTAATCTTGAATGGGGTCTTTGGCATATGGATGTCAAAAATGCATTCCTTCAAGGGTAATTGGAGGATGAAGTGTATATGTATCCACCACCAGGGTTGGAAAGTTCTGTAGCTAAAGGGAAGGTTCTTAGACTCAAGAAGGCGATTTATGGTCTCAAGCAATCTCCAAGAGTTTGGTACCACAAGCTAAGCTCTACATTGAAAACACAAGGCTTCAAAAGATCAAAATCTGATCACACACTCTTCACTCTTCAAAGCCAAAGAGGTATAGTTGTCATCCTCATCTATGTGGATGATTTAATAATCTCTGCGGATGACAAGGTAGGAATTGAATCCACTAAGCTTTTCCTGAAATCTGTTTTTGATAATAAAGATCTTGGTGAGCTTAAATATTTTCTTGGGATAGAAATCTGTAGATCCAAAGAAGGATTATTTCTATCACAAAGGATACACAGTCACAAGAGAAGGAGAAATTGAAGATGAGCCATTTGATGATCATCATCAATATAGAAGGATGGTTGGTAAGCTAATATATCTAACCATTAATAGACCTGACATTTGTTTTGTTGTGAATCAGGTTAGCCAACATATGCAATTCCCAAAGATGTATCATTGGAAGATGGTTGATAGAATCCTAAGATACTTAAAGGGAGCCCCTGGTCAAGGCATTTGGATGGGTTGCAACAAAAGCACATAAATAGTGGGGTATTGTGATGCAAATTGGGCAGGTGATAGAGTTGATAGGCAATCAACAACTGGCTATTGCTTATTCATAGGAGGAAATTTGGTCACTTGGAGAAGCAAAAAACAGAAAATTGTATCATGTACAAGTGCTGAAGCTGAATATAGAGAAATGAGAAAGCTTACAAATGAACTGGTTTGGCTCAAATATCTACTAAAGTATTTGGGCATAGAGACCAAGACACCTATCACCATGCATTGTGATAATCAAGCAGCCATCCATATTGCTTCCAACAATGTTTTTCATGAAAGGACAAAGCACATAGAGGTTGATTGTCACAAGGTTCGGAAAATGGTTGAACAAGGAGTAATTTTACCTTGTTACACTAGAAGTTCAGATCAGTTGGCCGATATATTCACCAAGGCAGCAAATTTAAAGGTATGTGAGTTCATTCATGAGAAACTTGGACTCACAACCCTTTCAACAGCCTAGAAAACCCTTACTTTGGAGACTATACTCTTTTTCCCTCAATGTGGTTTTTCCCAAGTGGTTTTTCATATTGAGGTTCTTAATGAGGTAGTTCTTCAAGATTCCAAGCTTATCCATTCATCATGGTTAAGCTTGAGGAGGAGTATTGAATAATGAAGATTAATGATTCAATATAATTTCGGTCAGAATTATTGTCATTCAAAGATTGGAAGTTTACAAGTAGTTTCTGTACGAATTTTGACTTGGGTTCTTCCGAGAAGTTTTAGGCCTTGAAATTATCTTTCCAACGGATATAAAATCCCCAATTTTTGACTCATGAGTGAAGAGATACATGCATAAAGAGGCAGAGCGTTTTTCAACATTAAATGTGTTTTTACTTTAGGCTTTTTGCTTTTTATGTTTCCTAAGCCATGCAAGGTGATGCAAGGGCTGTGTATTTGTTTATTCAAGCTCTTGTAAACCTTCAAACTAATTATTAATAAAAATTACTTCTCTTTCTCTATTATTTTCGTCCATATCCTTCTCCTCAAGTGTTCCTGATGTTGTTCATCATTAACTTCTGAAATTTAACGAAGCCAACTAGGCCAACTAGGCCAACTATCGAGCCAACCTAGCCATAATCTAACTTGGCCTGGCCAACTCTCAAGCCATATCAGCCAAAACTTCTCCAAGACTCCAATCACTTTTCCAAACTGACTAAGACCCGGATGAGGCTAAGGACGTATCCAAGGAATTTTGGCTGAGGCACACCATGTAACACCCCTGAACCGGCCTTAGGACAAAGGAACATCCTTAGATGGCCTAGAAGCGTTACATTGATGATCGTAGCCGTAAAACTAGGATTCCGGGAGGAGTTCGTTCAGCTTGGCTGTCCAGCCGCGAACATCGTTCCACTCAATCTTGGCCCGTGGTTTTTCAACCCGTACCAAGATCGTGCGTTATGTTAGCCTGGCCTAGGCTAATATCAGTTGAGACCTAGATATTTGGAAAATTAGTCTTTATTAAACTTAAAAAGTTATAAAAAAATACATAGTTCCAGCTAGGAGCCTAATGCTCAATACAGTTTCTAATAAAAGACATAATTATTTTACAAAAGGCAGTAAAACTATACCAGCGACCTAAGCTCCTTTCCCTTACGTGGTTTCCCTCTACATGTTACCATTAAAACAGAAGGTCTAGTGAGCAACTAGTTTTCTCAGTGAGTCGAGGTTCCCCTAGCATGAATAATAAGTCTCAACCAAAATCCAAAATAACAATCAACACACAGCAAGCAAATGCAATGCATGCGAAACATAAAATAAATATGATACCACAACCACTATCTTCACATCATCTTCCTCACCACCACCCTCATCACTCAACACCCTCAATGGTCAACAACTTGTCTATAACCCGAGTCACATACTCTCCTAAGGTTCAATAGACTACACATCATCATCATGCTCAGCATGACCATAGGCTGCAACCCCGTCTCTCCGTGCTAACTAAAGGAATTACAATGACCAACCACATACTCACTCACTCATCTCTAACTTATAGAACCATGGCCCTTCAACCACCACCTTGTTCTAACAAGTAACCATGGCTATCAACCATGTCCAACCCAATTCCACGGCCCTTCTAATTTCACCGTGTGGCCCTTCCTCCATCACCAAGGTTGCCTTTATTTATATACAATATTTAAGGTTATCACTTATAATTTGGCATCACGTTGATTCTGATCTCACCCAAGGTGATGTGACCAGCCACATCTCTTCCACACAGGCAGAGCAGGTACAACCCTATCAGGCCCCAACCGTTTCCTCCATGGCGCCAATCACTGCATCGTCATGCACGACTCGGACGGTAGCTAACCATCCCGAGCAAATGGAGATCAGACATCAACTTCCACCATCTGTTATGGAAGTAGACACACTACAATCCACTAACCGAATCACGGCGAGTAGCTAGCTTATGTCACTCGATCTGGTTATGAGTACATAACATCCCATACTCACTAACCAAACCCTGAGTACATAACACTCTTACTCCCGTCCTTATTTTATATCATTAGCGTGCTTAACAATTAATAACATTCATATACAACAATGCCTACATAAACATCAATCCACACCAAGTCTACGATGCACTACTATCTATAGTATGCAACACTATCACACAATCTTTAGCATGCAATAATCATGCATAAATAATAACAAATGCAATACCTAATATACATCTCATCACATGCATAATCAATAATCAACGCCATGCCTAACATGTATTACTAACATATGCTTCATCCATAACCAACACAATACCTAACGTGCATCTATAGCATGTTTAATCAATCTTATACTATTCCAATCAAGAAATAAATCAAGTAATCAATTAAACATTATAACGACGTAATACTCAACTAATCAATCCAGCATAATAACCATGTAAGTCTAATCCTACCGAAAATTGGGAATTATAACGGTAAGCATGGAATGACTAAGTGGGAGAACCTAACCTTTAAAGAATAATAATTAAAGACTTAAATGAAAAATTCTAACTAAGCATCACTAATCCTACCTTCGTTTTCAGGCGCTAATCATAAAACATGAACATAACCTAGACTCACCTTAGCCTTGACTATTTCTGGAAGATTGGACTTCGGGTTCCTCGGGGCTATTCTCCTAGCACCTATGGGCCATACCTACGTTTTATTGTGCTATTTTGTGTGGATTTGGTGTGGGAGATAAGTGAGGGGAGGCTGGGTATATATAGGGTCGCAATGGCTTGGTCATGGGGACACATGTCTTTACATAAGATCATGTGTTGCCACCAAAGGACATGTGGAGCAAGCTTGACACCAATCTGTACCATAGGATGCCACATGTCTTTTATCCTAAGTTGAGGTTGGATCATCATCAAGGAGTGCTCCATAACATGCTCCATAATGAGACATCTTCACCTTCAGAACCTTACTCACCACATCCTTTGCAGCAAATGTTCCTTTGTCTTTAAGCTCAAGGGTGAAAAAAGTTCTAACCTTTGAGAAAGGCTTTGAATTACCTTTGCTTTTTTTATCTTATAGTCAATTGAATCTACAACTATTCCATGAGGAATCAAGGTCACCTGAGGAACTCGCTTGATAAAGTCTTTGCTCTTTGGATTTAGAATCCCGGCAATCTATATCTGTAAGAGATTCAGAAAGCCTGCACTATCATCATCATTCAAATCGCCTTCAACAACATACCACACTGATTTTTCCATCCATTCCATTCGGTTTAGCATCACAAAAATCGCACCATCACAAGACTTTAATCAGAGTTTGATCCAGGATCATATCAAGTGGTATCAGAGCCAAGTCTAAACCAAAGGCTAAGAAAACTTTTCTAAACCCTAACTCCCATCGTTAACTACTGTTTTATTCATTATATGTTATTGCTTTGTTTCGTTATTTGCAGCAAATATATCACTACAAAAAAGAGAGTTATTGTGACGAAATTTTGTTACAAAAAATTTTCGACACAAATTTGTGACGTTCTATTTACGGTTTTATGAAAAATTTATGTTAGTCATGAATTTGTAACGATTTAGTCATAATATTATGACAAATGTGTAGTCACTAAAATTTATCACAATTAGAGACGTAATTGTTACGTTAAATTATTCGTAACAGTTGTGACAATTTTTACGGAAATATAGTCACCAATTAGAGACAAAACTATGACAATTATCAGAGTTGCAATTTTTGACATTACATTTACTAAACATGATACAAATTAATGACAACTTGTTTTATAAATCGTAGCACTGATAAATCCTCTATAGATCTCTGACTTTGTTTTTGAATGAAATCTGTTTCGAAACTAAAGCATTTTCTCCTAACTGTAATACCCATTTTCATAACCCTTTTTCTTTTCTTTAAGAGGAATTTAATATACATGTTGATAATGTTTTAGCACCATAAACATGATTCACAAAAATGATAGAAAATAGAAGAGTAGGGATTTTAGAGAAAGCCAATAAGGTGTTCCTTTTAACCCTAATGAAGGCAAAATAGAAGATTGGATTTTGGGTTTAGAAATTATTGTTAAATTGGGAGTTCAACTTTTAGATACAGAGATTAGATATGATTTGGTAAAGACTCTTTTTTCCATCCTTGTGAAATGTACAAGTGACCTAATGAATAAGGGGATGGATCAATTTTCGATACGAGGCCATGAAAGTCTTGAGAGCTTATGGGCACGAGAAACGGATATGTATGACTACAATATGTATCAACACCAATTTGTGTCAGCTATTGTCTTCAAGATGGAAGCATACACCGAGAGCATTCCAACCATTAAACATAACCCATATCTCGTACAATGTTAGGAAGATCTTAACAATCATGGATTAGAGCCTGAGAGTGACAGTTATGACCATCTGAAGAACTTATCTCTAGTGAAACTCTTAAGATTCATTGCATCAACTGATGCTAAAGATAGGTCTAGAGAGCTTGCAATCAGACAATTCAATGTGTTACTCTTTGATAACACTTCAAAGAAAGTTAAAATAGACATTACCACTACAAAAAAATATCATTTAGCATCATTTTATTAACATCATTTAGTTAATTGAAGTTAAAAAGGAAAAACACTATTAATTAGCATTATACTAAAAAAATAGAGAAAATTAGTCAGAGTAACCCAACAATTTGCTTTTATAACTAACTTAACCCTCGACGTCACCCCTTACTAGAATGACCCAACATTTTGTGAAAAATGTCAAAAATACCTGAATGTTGGAAGAAACTACCATTTTGCCATTTTGATTTATTTTTTCAACCAAAAATCATGAAACTAATTATATCAAGTTTAGCCTTTCGTTAATCGTCGTTGCCGATTTTAGAGTTTTTCCTGCCGTTTTCTCCGTCTTCATTATCATCTCAGTGTTCCTGTTCGCCGTAACGTTGTGTCGGAGTTCGTCGTCGTCTTCTTCATTTGCGTCGCCGTCCTCATTTTTGTGTCCGCATTCCTCGTTTGTTGTAGGGTTTTTAGATATTCCCCCGGCCGATTTTTTCTCTTCGAGAAA
>OVBE01003635.1:0-26221 GCA_900406425.1 Iberis pinnata
GTCGGGTATGAACTCCATATCTGGAAGAACATGAGGCATGAATAAGCCGACTTTCCGAACACTTCGTCAGTGGGTCCTCACTGAATCAAACAAGCAATACAACACTTGTATAATAGCTACAAAGCAAGCTGATCTTATGGCTTTGGTGTAGGAGCTGATCTACAGAGGACAGGATGGCGCTTTCCGTCAACAGTAACCAAACACTTGGTTTGATACTCAAAGAAAAGACCATAGTATGACTTTGTTTTTTATCCTATGGAAGATAAACCTCTCACAACTTCAACTAACTCCACATTACACTCCTTGAATGAACCACAAATTAACAAACATACATCATCACAATTGGAAACTGACAAATCAAACATAAACCACGAATAAAGTTCTGCAAAAACCTTTTCTTGATTGTATTTCTTAAGAAAAACATGCACCATCTCTTTCCAATACTCTCTAGCTGTTTTATCCGGAAGCAATTCTTCGTCCAAATTTTCTGCATAGATTCTTTTGAACAAAAAAAAAACAGCTTTATTCCAGGCTCCATGTAAAATCTCTACTCACATAGACACATATCAACATCATATTTCATTAGATTTAGCTAAATTTTAAACCAAAAGTTCAATATAAGTGTTATTTTTATAATTATTATAAATGTGTCAGACCCAAACATCCAAAACAATCGAAAACGGAATATTTTTTTTTCAAAATTTAAACATTTCCATCAACTTAATAAAAGACACCAGAATAATTAAAATGTGAGTTATTTTTTATTTGTTCTTGTAATAGTTGTCATTCTAAATGTATTACTTTAATGTGTTTTTTGTAGGGAAAGAATTCTCGACCAGGATGTAGGGAGAAAACCACTGAAAAATTCAATAACAAACAAACAACAACAAAAGAATTTGTTCATAACATCTTGACAACAAGCCCTTTGGAGATTTTAATAGGTTAGAATGATTAAAAAAATTATATATTTTATTTTTGACATAAATTAATTAATTTTGATTATAAAAGTTTAATTGATAGATGATGAAAGTAAAAATGAAGAATATAACTTCTTTTGACGTTGAATAAAAATTATATAAATAAGCTCTAAATAATTAAACGATTAATATGTGTATTGACTTAATACTTAATATCTTCTTTATTTTGATGCTAGTTTTAATGTAGTGTGGTTTATGTATTGACCTTAATGAGAATTACAATAGTATTTATATTCTAACACAACAATCAAGTTTATATGTTCAATTTGTACTGTTTTTGTACTAACGACTAATTATTATAGAATAACATTTCTTATTGGTTGTTTTATGTTAAACCCATGATAGAAAACTATAGTAAAATGTGACTACTAGTGTTCCATCACCAAACGACTAACTTAAATAAATAGCAAACAAAAACAAATTAGTTAAAAAATTAAAACTTTTAACAAAAAAAAATAAAAAGAATGAGAATAGATAATGTTATAAGTTACTAGAATCTTTGAGTGTTCTTCTCATGCTGCTTCTTCATCTTCAGCTTCATATGCTTTTTCTCCTTCTGCTGCTTGTTCTGTTTTTATGGTTACATCTTGATTTTGTTTCATTTCAGCTTTGTTTTCTTCTTCCATTCTTTGTTTTGTTTTTTGTTCCTTAAAGTAACATAAAATGATAAGATTGAAGAACTTTGAAGAAGAGTAGAAAGAGAAAAGAGAATAAATAAACAGTGCAGAAGAAGAAGAGCTACAGTGTTAGTAATATAACAACTCTTACTTGTTAAAAGACTAAACTACCCTTAAACCCTATACCAATTAAAAAAGTTTTCTTCTTATCACAAAACGAGTTTTTGTGTTTTAATTATGTAAAAATGTAAGGAGTCAAAATCAATATAATATAATTGTAAAACTAATATCTTTGACATGTGATTTTAATCTGTAAAAGTCTTCCTTCGTCCTTTTTTTAATATATTCTTTAATATATTCCCTTTTATTTTCTTATAACTAACCATTATGTTCTTTTTCACATTTACATTGCTATTTTATTTATTTTACTGGTTTTTGAATAGAAATAAATTAAGATTTTACGGTGATTAACGAAATAAAATAAAATACAACAAGTGTAGTGTAAAGGTGAAATTTTTATTGGTTAAAGATATAATGATGGATATGTGATGTAATCTAGTATTATAACTTAGGTCTTAGCTATTTACTATTTTGTATTTTCTTTATTAATTTGATTCTTTCGCATTTATTATAGTACGTATTACAATCAGAGAAAAAATTCACTATAATATAACATTTGTTATGTTGTATAAGTTTTTAATGTCAATATAATTATGTGAAAAAATTAAAAAAATTCCCTTTTAGTAATTATGAACTATAATTTATGTTGGCTTATTATGGATATGTAATTATCGAAAAAAAATTAACTAACAAAAAAAAATTTGAAAATTTTTTATTCCAATATATCATTAGTTAAAATAAATAAAATGTAAAATGTAATGACTGCCACATAAGTGTGACTTTTAATTTTAATATATAAATGGACATTCACACTTTAATGTTAGTTCTAGTTTTTTATTTTCCAAATTTGACTTTTTAGGAACAATTAAAAAATGTTTTACTTTATTTTATACAATCATGCCAATATAACTGAAATCAGACTATAATATTATAATTTAAAAAAATATTTTTCTATAAGAAATTAACCTATTTAAATATAATATTAAATTAAAAGTGCATGTTCTTAATTACTCTTTATTCTTTTTGGAAAAAGACATAAATCAGGAGAATATATTACATGTTAAATATAATATAACATTTGTTAAGTTGTATAAGTTGTTAATGTTAATATAACATTAGTCTAGTGGGTTTTAGGCTAATGTTTTTCAGGTACTCGATCCGAATCCAATCTGATACCCGATCGGGTATCCAAAAAGTCTGAATTAATATATTAAACAAAAAAATACACTTTTTAACTTCAACTTGTATGCAAATTTTAGGGTTTACGTAGGAAAAATTATTGTCGATTCAACTTTTTTCCTAAAATTTGTAGCAATTTAATTTTCTAGAAATGTTTTTGTGTTGTTATTTGGAATGGATAATGATTTGTGATATCATAAAGCAAAAAATTATATCAACATTTTAACTAATTTTGGATACTTTTTATATAGATTTAAGGTATTTTAATTAATTTCGGATACATACAAACTTATTGGGATCCAAAAAATTACGGGTATAAATCAATTCACATAGTGTTGATCCGACCCGAACTCGACCCAAAATTTTTTGGGTTCTATATGGATAGTAAAATCCTTTACCCGAAAAACTTGAACCTGGAATTTTTGTCCCGAACCTGATCCGAAAACCCGAATGCCCACCCCTATATCCAACAATGTCCGGCTTAAAGAAAACTGATTATCCATATTATGAATATATAATATCGAAATTTTTTAACTAACAAAAAAACTATTGAAATTTTTTTCAAGAAAAAATTAGCCATTTCAATATATCATTAGTTGAAAAAAACATAATGATTGCCACATAACTGTGACTTTTAGTTATAATATATAAATGGACATTCACACTTTAATTTTAGTTCTAGTTTTTATTTTTCATAATTTGAATTTTTACGAACAATAAAAGAAAATGTTTTACTTCCTTTTATACAATTATGTCAATACATGAAATCAAATTATAATATTACAATTTTAAAAATAGTTTTCTATAAGAACTCAACCCATTCAAATATAAGATGCAAATTAAAAGAAAGACATAAATCAGGAGAATATATTATTATTCTCTATGGGGACAAAATGGGTTTTAAGGTAACATATAAGAAAAGAGACAATAACAAAATAACCTATAAAAAATTAATCATGTTAATATATATGTCTTGACAATGATAGATTTTATAGTCCATGTCAAACCATTTAATTTGTTTTTGTTTGCTATTTATTTAAGAATGAGAAAGAGAACAAATAATAGTTTCGCAAATATAATTATGAGTAAAATATGAACGAGCAGCATAACATAATTAGATTAGGAAAAAAACATAATTATTTAAATAAGAATATTTAAATATATATATATATATATATATATATATNTACATATATATATATATATGTATATATGTATATATATAGATTGAAAGTATATATTAAATATATACAATACATATGAAAACATTGAAGAGAAAATATAAATAATATTGATGTTTTCGTTGAGTAATAATTAATTCATTTTAAAATATTTTGAATTCTTTAAAAACATTATTTACGTTAAGATTTTGTAGCTTCCCATTTTTTAAGAACACATGCTATAGTACAACTGAAAACAAAACTAATTGAAATTCTCGAAATTTAAACATTTCCATCAACTTAATAAAAGACACCAGAATAATTAAAGATCTGAGTTATTTTTTATTTGTTCTTGTAATAGTTGTCATTCTAAATGTATTACTTTAATGTGTTTTTTGTAGGGAAAAATTCTCGATGAGGATGTAGGGAGAAAACCACTGAAAACTTCAATAACAAACAAACAACAACAAAAGAATTTGTTCATAACATCTTGACAACAAACCTTTTGGAGATTTCAATAGGTTAGAATGATTAGAATGAGTAAAAAAATTATATATTTTATTTTTGACATAAATTAATTAATTTTGATTATAACAATTTAATTGATAGATGATGAAAGTAAAAATGAAGAAGACAACTACTTCTTTTGATGTTGAAAAAAATAATATATAAGCTCTAAACAATTAAACGATTAATATGTGTATTGACTTAACACTTAATATCTTCATTATTTTGATACTAGTTTTAATGTAGTGTGGTTTATGTATTGACCTTAATTAGAATTACAATAGTATTTATATTCTAACACAACAATCAAGTTTATATGTTCAATTTGTACTGTTTTTGTACTAACGACTAAATATTGTAGAAAAACATTTGTTATTGGTTGTTTTATGTTAAACCCATGATAGAAAACTATAGGAAAATGTGACTACAACAATTAATAGTATTTATATTCTAACACAACAATCAAGTTTACAATCATGTTTTTGTTAGTGACAAACTTGTTATTTCCATCAAGTCATCTTAATCAAAAATAAATCAAATTTTCTTATTTTAGTTTAATAGTTACTTTGTTATCTTTAAAAAGCTTAATTATTGAAATGCTAAAAAATTTTAAGTAGTGAAGATTGCTATCCAAATTTATTAATTGCTTATTATATACTGTTGATTGTTCTAGTTTTTGGTGGTATAAACAAAACATTGTTTTTCAAATCCAAAATTGATAAAATTGTATATTCGTTCAATTATTTTATAAGAAATATTGAGTGACTTGGTTATATGATTATCATGTTTATTGTTGTAGATGAGTTATTTGATTTTTAATTGTTTCCAGATATTGTTAGTGTTGGCACAACTAACTTTGTATATATTTTTTAATCAGATTGTTGTGGATCGGTCGTTTTAACACAACTTACACAATATTCTTATAATAGAGATCGACCACTAGTACAATGCCGGACTCTATGCTACAAACATTTTGCTAACTACATTAAAAGCAAAACGAAGAAATCTGAATTTTCTTTTCAGAATCTAAATACCCTCTTCGAATTTATAAGACAGATCGATATTCATAATGAAGTGAGTTTTTTTAAAGTTTTTTTAAGTTTTTTTTCTGTTTATATTTTCCCATATAAATTGATTTAATGTCTGTTTTCGTATGGATATAAATCAGAACATGGAGTGAAAACTGTTGGAAACTTTGCTAGCAACCTAACAACATCAAAAGAAATCGTTTATGACATCTTGACGAGAACCTCTTTGGGAATTGTCATTGAACACCGTTCAATATTCGGTAATATTGGAAGGGTAATTTATTTATTGTATTTTTCTTATTAACTAATTAATTAATTTTGATTATAGAAGTTTAATTGATTTTAAAATTTTCAGGGAATGTCCAGCGTTTTCCAAACGATAAAGCAAAAGAACATGCAATCCTAGTTGTTGGAAGAGGAACGACGAATGGAATCGATTATCTAATAGCTCAAAATTCTTGGGGATAGGAGTTTGGCGATCTCGGTTGTTGCCGTTTGTCGCTTTCGGATAACGGTGAGTTTAAAATATATTGGCCGACTAATTAGTATTCATGTTTGTTTCAAACGTGGGAACATATATATTGGCCATTTAGTTTAATTAAATGTTTGTTTTATCGTAAGCACTTTTGTATTTTTTTATTTTGGGCAGAAGATATTTAATTGTACGTTTTGGATACCATGCAATTAAAGCTGAATATAAGCAACTAAAAGAACAACAAAAAGAAGAATAAAACGAAGCTCGAAGGAAACCAAGTCAAGATCAAACAATAGAAAGCGAAGAGACTAAATAAGCAGGAGAAGAAGAAGGAGAACCAAAACCAATGGAAGAAGAAGAAGAAGGAGTTTCTATTGGTGGAAGAGCCAAATACTTGACTTAATACTTTCTTTTCGAAAATATTTCCTTCAAGTTCATAAGAAGACTGATATTCACAAAGAAGTGGATTTTTTTATAACTTTCTGCTGTTTATATTTTTCAATACAAATATATAGACTTAATGTGTTTTTGTTGTTGTTGTAGGGATACACAAATGGATTTAATACTTAATGTTTTCATTATTTTGATGCTAGTTTTAATTTAGTGTGCTTTATGTATTGATCTTAATGAAAATTACAAAAGTATTTATATTCTAGTACAACAATCAATTTTGTATGTTTAATTTGTACTAATTTTGCACCAATGACTAATTATTACAAAAAATAATTATTTGTTGTTTTAGATTAAACCCATGTTAGAAAACTATAGGAAAATATTATACTATTATTTATAAGATAAATTATGACAATGTTATTTAAATAACAAAACCGTAATTAATTAAAATATAATTTAACCAATATAAATATAGAAGGTCACTGTAGAATTTAGTCAGTTCATTAGGAAAAAACTAAAAATGTACACATGATTGAAAGAATAATTTAGTTAAAATAATTATTTTATTTATATGATTGATCCAACCGAATTTCTAGTACATTCAGAATTGAACTTTAAAATCTACATATTTCAAATATTGTTTAAATTGATGTAATTGCAAGAATTATACACGATAAATAAGCAAAAATAATGTTAAAAACTCTTGAAATTTTTAATAATATGTTGAAAGTAATGTGAACTTTTTAACTTTACAAAAAACATGAACTTTGTAACTTAATGCCAAAAAAACACGAACTTTTAAGATTAGGTACAAAAACCCTGAACTTTTAAAGAGTAAAATTAGAAATTAGAAATTTAGTTATTTAAACCATATATTTTATGTTGACTAAGCTGTTTTAACCCCTAGAAAAGTCAACATTTAATTCGGCACAAAATTCAAAAACCGAAAAAACCGACCCGAATCGAACCGATTAAACTGAATTCCCAGCTTTAGATAATACCTTTGTCTTAGTAAAGTTTTACAAAAGAAAGTTGAGGAGCATTATCGGATCTAACTGATTTGACACTGGTGTTAAACTATTTTTCAACCATTTTTAAAATATTGGGAAAAAAATTGTAAGAACATCTGATTTTTTGTTGTTGTTGTTATATATATATATATAAACGCATATGTATACACAAAAACGGGCTTAAGTTAAGCCCAATAAAGTATATTTCAAAAGTTTAATGGGCTCACGACTTAACAAAATAAAGCCCAATAAACGTAATATTTTAAAGCGTTACTAAAATAACTTTTTTTTGGTGTGTGTTCTGTTTATTATCTGGATATTATTTTACACTTGGGATTAGGAGAATCTCTCATACTTCATCCATGGCTACTTTCACTTGTACCTCTCGTCCTCCGATTTCTCTCCGTTACGAAACCAGAATCGTTTCTTCACAATCATCTTCACTCTCTACTCGTCGTATGTTCTCTGTGTTACCTGAATCAGGAGGATTGAGAATCCGTCTTTCTCTCTCTCCGTCTTCTTCGTTGACCTCGATTCATCCTAGGGTTTCTAAATTACGAAGAGGTGTCGTTTGTGAAGCTCAGGAAACTACTACTGACAGTATGTTGTTGTTGTTTTCATTCTGTATTTGTGTTGGTTGTTGGATTCTTTTAGTGTTTGTGTACTGATTTCGATTTTATGATTGATTGTTCTGTTGAATCGAATTTGTATGTAATCTGCTAGAAACTCTGTAATTAGGTTTGAATTACTGGAATCTGGAAGTAGAAGAGGTTACGTTTGAGAAAATTTCTTGCTGAAATTTAGGGTTCTGTTAAGAAGAAGTTACATTTTTCTATCTCTTTGCTGATATTTAGTTAGGAAATGTAGATTTTCTTTGCATAATTTAAGTAAGAAAAACCTTAAAAAGTCATGTTGTGTGTACTTAATATGATTCACACACATTGGCCTATGAAAGAGCAATGTAGAATTTGTGCTCTCTAGTGAACATGTTTATGATTGCTTGTTCTGTTGAATCGAATTTGTATGTAATCTGCTAGAAACTCTGTAATTAGTTTTGAATTACTGGAATCTGGAAGTAGAAGAGGATGAGTTTGAGACCGAAATTTAGGGTTCTGTTAAGAGGAAGTTACAATTTTGGATCTCTTTGCTGATATTTAATAAAGAAATGTAGATTTTCTTTGCATAGTTTAAGTAAGAAAAACCTTTAAAAGTTCATGTTGTGTGTACTTAATATGATTCACACACATTGGCTTATGAAAGAGCAATGGAGAGTTTGTGCTCTGCTATATAGTGAACATGTTTTTGATTCTAGAATCTATAAGTAGAAGCTGATGATCTTGTTTTACTTGTCAATAGTATTGCTTTTTTCTAAGATTTTCGATATGAAAGTGTCCTTTTGTCATTATCTTGTGTTTATGTCTGCTACTCATTGAATCTATTGAAGAACATGAAGCATTATCTTGTTACTTGAACTGCTTTTGAATCACACTTACTTCAGTTCGTTCTATTTGCATTTCGATGTGTGCATTATATACTATATAACTCCATTATCAGAATTATGTATATAGAACCTCTAAACTTAAGTGTATATATTACATGTTTAATGCAACATACCCATGTGATGATTTTACCTGTAAAGGTTAAGTTGTTTCTCTTGTAAACTTATCAAGCATTATTCTTCAATCTTGACTAATTTGTTTTGCTTTGATCCATAATTCTAAAGAATAAGTTGTTGATTTTTGGTTATCTGATCATAGTAGTTTTCAATAGTGAATATGTCTTGATTCTAGGATCTATACCAGCTAATCACTGTTTTAGTTGTCAATAGTGCAGCTTTTTAGAGTTTTGAATCACAATATCTTCATTCTATTTTAAATTTTCATTCATTACTTATGGTTAGAGAAATATGACCAGACCTGTAATGGTTTAGTTTGTCTATGTGGTTAACTTATGAAACATTATTCTTCAATCTTGACTAATTTGTAGTTGTTGATTTTGGTTTAATTGGTCATAGTAGTTTCAATAGTCAATGATTCAACATGGGAGTCACTAGTTGAGAAAGCAGACGGACCAGTACTAGTCGACTTTTGGGCACCATGGTGTGGACCGTGCAAAATGATTGACCCGCTCGTGAATGAATTAGCGCAACAATACACCGGAAAGGTCAAGTTCTACAAACTAAACACAGACGAATCTCCGAAAACTCCAGGAAAATACAATGTTAGAAGCATACCAACGATCATGATCTTTGTTAACGGCGAAAAGAAAGATGCAATCATAGGTGCAGTGCCTAAAACAACACTCACTTCTAGCATTGATAAATTCTTACAATGAGATTTATTTCACTGTAAGTCTGCAAAGATCTCTCTCTCTTTGTAAACTGTTCTTTCTTTTGTAGCTATCTATCTGCTTATTATTCTACTGTATCTTTTCTTCAGTATTGAACATCTAGATCTTGTTAAATAATATGATGTCATGTTATTCTCAATTGCATTTTATGGGTTTAAAGGGATGGGCGTTCGGTTTTCGGATCCATTCGGGTTCGGATCGGTTTTTTAATTTTTATTAGGATCCGAAATGGAACCGAAACTCCAAAATATCCGTTAAAAATTCCAAATTATCCGAACAACTTAACTTATATCCAAGTTAATCGAATCAAAATACAAAATATCGGACAAAAACCCATAAATATCCTAGTTATCTTACAAAAAACCTATTTTTCTATCTAAAATCATAACTATTCGATCACAATTACATATATAGTTATATATATACGAATTTTTCGGTTATACTTTCGGATTTCGGTTCAGTTCGGGTTCGGATTCGGTTTTTCGGATTGAGATATATAGGAACCGTTCGGATTCTTTGGAAGAAATTTTTGGTTTCGGTTTCGGTTTTTTCGGTTCGGTTTCGGTTTCGGTTTCGGATCAAGCTGTCGCTGCTAGCTGCAATGTCACCAGAGGGGAACAGACACCAAGACAACACTCACAACACTGTCCACTGAGAGATCGATTTCTGGGAAGAAGGAGAACTATAGAAGTGTTGTTTATTCATATTGAGATTACATGAATATATACATGAGAAGAAATCTAGACATAAACAAAAATTGTACAAATCACGTACTGTGATTGAATGTCATAAATAAAAGAGATTGAGCTCGATTATATTTCCTTCCATATGCCCCCTTAAGATAGTGGTGCTTGAGCAACGACAATCTTGGTACATTGTTGAATGAATGGTGTATTGAAATAAGAAGATAAATAAACAAAGAGAAGAAGCTATCCACCCCTAATGTTTTCATCCACCAGGATTGTCATCCACCAGAATTGTCATCCACCAAGATTCTCATCCACTAGGATTCTCATCCACCAGGATTGTCATCCACCAGGATTGTCATCCACCAGGATTCCCATCCACCAGGATTCTCATCCACTAGGATTGTGCTACACCTAAAAGCACAATGTGTCTTCTAGAAGTGCTGAGAGTCAATATGAACATTAGGGGAAGTGGACAGCACATTTACTGCTCATTCATCCTATGGAAGTGTGAAGCTTCTTGTGTAAGCTTATTTCTCTATCCAATTGGAAATTCGGTTGGATAAAAGCATTCTCCCTTTCTCTCCTTTATTTCAAATAAATTGTCTAGGTTCAATATATATAGGATTTATTCATTTGTCTATAAAGATAAGATGTAATCCTCTTGTAAATCTTAAGGAGAGTTAATCTCTCTTCTTCAATATACTAAACTCTTTCTCTCTATATATCTCAAGTTACTCTCTATTCTCCTATTTGTTCTTCAATTGTTCTATGAGCTAAACACTCAAATTCTAACATGGTATCAGAGCAAAAGCTCCTTAAACCTCTCATTTCTGCTGTTTTTGTGTTTATTTGGTTCAATTTTATCTTTCAATTGGATTTTAAGCTATTTGTGTTCTTGAACTTCTGATTTTACTTAATTATGTTTTTAAGAAGTTTCAAGCCTTTGAATCTTTTCTCTAAGTCTTTTAATCGGTTAAATCTGGGGTTAAAGCTTTTTTTTTCCCCTAGTCTCTCAATGTTCTTGAAACATTGATTCTATCCTCAGAGGCTGGAAAAGGATTTGAAGTTTTTCTCCCTTGTTTTAAGTTTTAAAATCTATTTTTCTGAAGCAGTAGCTTCTGGTTTTTAAGTCTGGGTTTATAGCTTCTTTCCTCTATGTCTTTCAATGTTCTTGAAGCGTTGATTCTATATTAAAAGGCTAGAGAAAAGATTTGAAACTTAAATCCCTGTTTAAGTCGTTTTCAAGGTTTTTTTTAAATCTGTTTTTGAAGCTAAAAGCTTATGTGTTTAAGATTTTCATTCGGTTTTGAGATGTAAGAAAGAGGAACCAAGTTCTTTAAAACTTGTTTACAAGTGGGACTTTTCCCTTATGGGTGGAAGTGAAAGGACTTGACGAATCATCTTACTTACATCTCTTTAGAGAAGAGATCCATGAAAACTTGTCTCCTATGAGTCTAAAGTTTCATGATGAATCCAAAAAAAGGGAAGAGAACCATGAAGTATTTTCTCTTAATGGGTTTAAACTGATGACGAATCCAAATCCCCAAGGGACAAAAACCCTTTTTAGTTTAAAGGTGAGAACCATGACTTCTTTACTTTCATAAGTATAAGAGTCATGTTGAATTCATCCTTGTTAAGGAAAGAGATCCATATTCTTGGTTTATATAAGCTAAAAAATATGTTAAATCCAAGTTTCTTGTTAAAAGGAGATCTTTGGTGATTTCACTTTTATAAGTTTAAACACCATGTTGAATCCAAACCGTTAAGAATAGAGAACCTTTTTGCTTTTATTTACATAAGCAAAAGAACTTGTTGAATCCAAGATCCTTATTGGAAAAGAGAGCCACATACACTTCACATTTATAAGTGTTAGTGTCATGTTGAATCCAAAAGAAGGGTGAACCCAAAGTCAAAAGAGAACCATTTAATGAATGATGAATCCAATTTGATTTTGGGAACATTCTCAAAGTTTTAAAACTTCGGCAATGACCAAGAACATTCAAGCATGCTTGAAAATTGTGAGCCCTTAGGGATAGTGAACCTAGTTACTTCAAGAGTAACTTGTTGAATCCAAAAGTCTTTTTTTTCTTAATCGGTTAACACATTCTTAGAGGTTTAGCCTCTGTTTTTAAAAAAATCATTCTCTCTAAGTTAAGCCGAGACCTGATTTGGTCAAGTTACTCTTCGACCTTACTTGTCTCGAGCTAGTTGTATGAAAGTTGAACTATGACCAAGTTACTCTTCGGTCCTAGTATCAACAAAATCAAAACCTTGGCCAAGTTTCTCTTCGGCCAAGTGCAATAAAGAGTCATGTCTCTACAAAGTTATCTCGGCCAAAGCTGTTTTTCTAAAAGGATTTCATGGCCATTTCAAAATGTTCTTTCAAAATTCAGTGAACCAAGGTTGATAAAGGACTCAATCCTTTGGGCCTTGATGAATCCATCTTCATTAAACAATCTCGGCACGACTCATGCAGTTATACTAGCCAAGAACCACATGTGAGACTTAAAAAATCTGTCTCAGTTCACAAATTTTTCAAGACCGTACTCATGGTCTGCACTCTGCAGTTTTATGTCGGACACTGTTTGAATCACTCTGTTAAGAACATAGTCACATAATTTCACAGACGCTCCTTTCCTTCTCATTCCTCTGCCCAATGTTGTGTCACACATAATCTCAGATTGTGGCTTAGACTCAAGACTTGAAACGACTTATATAGTCTTTGTTGCCACATTCTCATTCTCTGTTACATCAGCCACTTCCTCTGTTGTAATAGGTGTTACTATTTAGACAGTCGATTTTTATGGTAGAACATCATCTTCTTCATATACAATAACATTTTATTCAAAAGATCCTAATTTTTCGATATCAACTTTTTCTATTCTAAAAAAGTTGTTTTCTCTAGAAATTTTTTTTAGATAATTATACCTAAGAAAACTATAATTCTATATACCATTTCTATATATATAAAGTCAGTACCGGTCCTAAACTATTTGATGCTTAAAGCCGAGAACATAAATGATGCCTTTTAATAGGAGGTGCTGATCAAATTCGTCCCAAAGAATCCTTATAGAGGCTAAAAATGATGCTTTTTTGATGCCCATAAAATTTATATAAATTATACGCCTGAACCCCTTGTTTCCCCAGCTTCTCATCAGGGCCGGCCCTGTATAAAGTTTAAATATATCTTAATAAGTTGTAGCTATAAGGTGACACTTTGCAGCTATTAATCATAAAATGAATCATTGTTTTAAAAATAATTTTGCCTCTGTCTATTTATAAGTCGGATTAGACATCCTTACGTGTAAGCCTAAGAACTAAATATTTTATTAAGACATGACAATCAATTTTAATCATGCATTTCTAAAACTATATATTTCTAATGTTCTAACCAAGGATAAGGTCAAAAGAAAGGTACACGTCAATCTAAAACCTAAAAAATTTAAATATTTACAATTTGGACTTTATAAAAATACTTTTACATGACATATTGTTTTTGTATAAACTTCTCGTGACCCGTGACCTTAATAGAACCAAAAGTATAATGTTCGAAATTTAGAACAAGTGTGAAAACAAAAGCAAGTCAATATTCGGACAAAACCTACCCCACATTTTTTAGGTTTTTGTATTGTTTGATAAGGGTTTATATAGTTTATACGTAGACTTTATTGATGTTTTTTGTAATTAACAAAATGAACATTGTTTTTAATCATTTGATTTTTAAGTGTCGGCCATTTTGTTCTACCTAATATGCTTAAGAGATTAGATAAGTAATAGAACAACAAAGCAAAAACGGTGGATATGTTTTTTTTGTTGGAGTTAGATTCGTACCAATCAAAATCTATTAAAATTAAGTAGAGCTAGGCAAAAAAACCAGAACCAAAGAATGGGAATCTAAGAAAAAAAAACAGTTATGAATCGGTTTCGATTTTATCAAAATTATCTAATGGTCTCTAAAATGAAAAACCATGAGTATCGGGTAGGAACCATAACCGAACCGAGAACCGATAGATAGAACCGAAGAACCGAATTTTTATGGTTGCTTGAATATTTTTCTAGGGTATTTTAAAATAATTTCAGTTAATTTAAACTAATTTTGGGTTTTTACAATAAATTTAGGTAATTTTTGTTTTTTGGGTAATTTTTTAAATATATTTTTGGGTGTTTTCAGGTAATTTTGGTCATTTATGGTATAAAATACCTATACCCGATTAAGAACCGATTAGGAACCGAAAATTTCGGGTAATTTTTTGTTTCTTTAATATATAACCGAACCGACCAGAAACTGATGAGAACCGAACTAAAACGAACTGAAATTTTCAAAATGATCGATTGGATTGAAAAATCTAGTATTCGGAAGAATTGGAACCGAATGGTTCCTATCCAAAACCAAACCGAATACCCGAAAGCCCAACTCTAAAATTAAAAATCTTTTCATGTTAATTTTTTTAACAAGAAACATAATATAAAAAGGTCTCCTTGATCTATATATACTTCAAACCTTAATCCAATTCCAACATTTTATTAGATCTTTTTTTTTAATCTGGATTGGTTATTGGTTTATCTAGAAATTCAACTATGACATCTATATTTTCTAGTAATCAATTTTGAATAAATAAACATTGCTTCAGAAACAAGTTTTATATATCTTTTAATTCAAAATAAAAGATTCCTACATTCTGACTTTTGATATTTATATTGGTATTAAACATTAAAATTCAAACCAATGACACCAATTATTTTTATAATTAAAGAAGAATTAGTCTAATGATACACAAATCCTCATAAATTATTTGTTTGATTGTAAAGATGACAAAAATTAGAAGGTGGTGATTCCATAAGATAAGAAAAATCACAAAAGATATATTAATATTATAGATTAGAAAATTTATATTTATTTTAAAATATATTATTTAGATTTATGTTTATCTTATATTTAAGAAATTAACCAAGGAACTTGACCAAATAAAACTCAAGATTTAGATTCGCTTTCTTTCACTCTTCTATCTCTCTCAGCTTGATCGAATATCTTCTTTGCCTCCGCCGCTAGCGTGAGGTCTCATCGCCGGCGCCCAGCGGCCCCTCTCCTCTTTTTTTCATGCTTTTGTATATAGCGGCTCTTTCCTCCACAATCAAATCGGTTCCGGTCTCGTGGTCACGGTTTCTCGATCTCCTGCCGAAAAGCATTTCTCCGGCATGCATGCCTCTTCACCCATCTCGCTTCATCGCTTTGGCCATGTTCTATCATTGAATTTTTCTTTTCTCAGCCTCCTTTGTGGCGATCTGTACAACCTTTGGGTTGTAGAGGATCTTGGGGTAGAAGTTTGTTTGTCGTTCTGGAAGTTTTCTGGTGGCGGATCATCTGGTGGTTATGGTCGGAATCTATTCGGCGAAAAGAGGTCTTTTGGAGGCAATCTCGTACGAAGTTGTTTCCAAAGTTGTATTGTATACACTGTTTCGCAAGCGGAAATGACTAGTGGCCGGCATCGCGGTTCGTCGGATCTAGGTCGGTTGGCTACAAGGAGGGAGGCGGCAGTGGGTACTTGCGATCTAGGGCAACACTTTTACAAATTGGCTTTCCTATCGCCTATGGGCTTGTTTAGGTTTCTAGAGAAAGTCATTTTGCATAAAGTCGAGCTTTTCAATAATATCGTCCGTATCAGTTCCGTTCTGGTTCTTGGAGATTTAGGAGATAGACTAAAGTTACTTTGATTAGTTTTTACTAGACTACGTTTTCATTCGGGAGTTATAGATTCTCCTTTCAAAGTTTTACTTCGCCTCAGCGACTATTTTCACCTCTTGTAAAAAATCAATTACCCTTTGTGTGTTTTAATCTTTCTCATAGTGGAATTTTATGTATCTTAACCAAAAGCTTCGTGATTACATATTCATTTTATTTTACACATTCATTTTAATAATATACTAATAAAAGTAAAGGCCTACAAAGCAAAAACAACGTGACTTGAGGTTATTTTATGAGAGTCATTGTTAATCGTTTTTTTAATTTATTCATATAACTATAGACCATAGTTTATAAGATTATCACACCACAAAACTTATAATATTGTATTTGTATAAAAGATAAATATTCTGTTTGTTTTTAATTGGTAACATTGAGAATTAGTGGGCAAAAATGGGAATGTCAGATAAATATCTGTGAGAATCTATTCACAAATTTTTGACTTGTTATTTTATTCTTAATAAACATTTATATATTTATATATTTGCAAACATCTAGAAAGAACAAAAATAATACACCTTAAAAGACGAAATTGGACACTTGGCTGTTTGCGTTAAGACTGTTACATAAAATCATTGTTATTTTGTTACCATTTTTATATTAAAAAAATTGTGTTCATGTTTATCCATTTATCTATAAAACAAAAGTTTATGTGTTTGTGTTTATCCATTTATCTAGTTTTGTCTCTGTATCTTTTTTTAATAAGAAATAATTTAATTCCATGTAGAGAAAATCATATTTGATGTTTGGTTAAGATAATCTTGAACACTTTAAAATTTTCAGCTTATTTTAAGTTTGATTATTGAAATTTATTTCTGTTCGTTTTTTAAAAATGTTTTTATTTTATGAGTATGAATTTTGTATTCTCTGAATTTCTTGTTTGTTGTGGTTGGTTATGTAATTTGTGAACATGTTAAGATTTTTTAATCTTTTTTATATTTTTAACAGAAAATACAAAAAATATTAGAAACACGAAAAAGAAAAAAACGACAATAACCAAATACAAACAGAAAACACAACAAACAACCAAATGACACAAATAAAACACGATAAATTAAGCAAATTATGAGCACATGAGATCGAAGAGCCAAAACACAACCACAAGACTCGAGAGGACGAGAACCAAGTTGCCACGAGCAATCGAATACTTACCCCTTTGCACTCTATACTTACAACTTTTTATAGACTATCTAAAGTGAGCCTGCAAACTATGAAAATGACAACAAACAACTACGAAGGAAGAACCAACGAACGCTTTCAGAACTGGAAATATCGAACCAAACAAAATTTGATAGCTAAGAAAAAGAACAATAAAAAGCTCATCACTATTTCGATCTAGCCGCAGTTCGCGAGAAACGGTAGCTACTCCCACTCTTCCTCTCAATGCAACTCATTCACCGCCAAAACCTAAACTACCGTAGCAGCTGGCAGCCTGACACCGTTAACAACAAATCAAAGCTCAGATCTATGTTTTTTTGTCTAAAATTTTTTAAAAATATTATATCTTCCATCGATTTTCTTATTACTACCCGTTCATCGTCAGAACTTAAACTGCAATAGCAGCTTGCAGCCTAGCACCGTTAACAACAAACCAAAGCTCAAATCTATTATTTTTTCATCTAAGATTTTTTTAAAATATTATGTCTTCCATCGATTTTCTTATTACTACAATTTGCATAATTTGGATATAATATATTTGGATCGATAATTCATAACAACAATTATAAAAAAAGTTTAAATTACTAATCAAATCGTAGAACATACATACTCTATATGATATATCTATTTAATCCCCAAAAAAAAAACAAACATAGATTTATGTGGATAATGACAAAATATTGGTGAAATTAAAATCAAAAACAACTAGCCAATAAGACCTCGATCGACTATATGGTTTTGGATTTATCTTAAAAATAAAATAAATACAAAAATAATCGAATCTTTCACATTGACACGTCATCATAGCATCATTATTCTCTTGATTCAATGCATATTTATTTTTTTTCAAAAATTTAATATTCCTTTCTTCATTGATCATTCTATAAAATCGATATTCTCCTCTCACTACTCTTTCTTCTCCATTAAATCTCTCTTCAATTTCAACCATCAATAAAATTCCTTAAACGTCGCCGTTTCTCTGGTTCGTATCTTTCTCTGTTCTATTTGTGACTATACTCTGTTTTTGTTTAGCTAAATTTGATATGTCGATGATTTATGAAGTTTTTTGTGATAATCATTAGCAAATTCTAAGAAGATTTTAAAAACCCATGTTCGTTGTAAATTCAATTGTTTTTCTTTGATTTCATATGTGTCAAAGTTTCAATTTTTAGGGTTCTTCTTTAACAAGCTAGTTAAATTGGTTTATACATAAAGATACAATCTTTTAGGGTTTTTGAATAATCTAATCCCTAAAGTTAACATTTTTATTTCAGAGATTTGACTTAAAAGAGCTATGGATCAATCTTATGAAGAAGGTGCATTTTGTTTTAAACCAAACCAAACCAAAATCTCACTATCTTCTTCAAATCATACCGATGATTCGAATTTCGATTGTAACATTTGCTTAGAATTAGTACAAGAGCCAGTAGTTACTTTATGTGGTCATCTCTTTTGTTGGCCATGTATTCACAAATGGTTTAATGTACAAACCAGAAACTTCTCAAAGAGTGAAGAAGAAAACCAATGTCCGGTTTGTAAATCTAATGTTTCTTACTCTACATTGGTTCCATTATATGGTCAAGGTCATTGCACAAGAGGTAAAACTAGTAATAATGTGCCTAAAAGACCGGTTTATAGACTCGAAATGCCGAATTCGAGGCCTGTTCATTTCGATAACTACCCTGTTTCAAGTGTAATGAGTTCGAATAGTTTGTCTTATTCCGCGGTTTTGGATCCAATGATGGTAATGGTTGGTGAAATGGTAGCTACAAGGTTGTTTGGTACACGAATTTCGGATAGATTTACTTATCCGGATACTTATAATTTGGCTATGACTAGTGGTCCGAGGATGAGGAGACGGATAATGCAAGCTGATAAATCTTTAGGAAGAGTCTTCTTTTTTCTTGTGTGTTGTATTGTTTTGTGTCTTCTCTTGTTCTAAATTTGGCTCTTGATGTTTTAGTTTCTTTATGTGTAAGGAAAGTAAAGAGAAGAGAGAAATGTACATTTGTGTTGTAAACAAATAAACCAACCAAAGTTGTTTTATGTTGAATTGTATGTGTTTGGGTTTATAAAATAATAGTAGGCTTGATTTGTATGTGTGTGTAGTTCAGCCCATTGGGCAGAATATTAAAAACTAGACTACTTATTGTTTTGTTTTTTTGTCCCTAAAAACTAGACTACTTAAATTCAAAATACATGATGCAAGGGTTTTTAGATTTTCAGTTTTTTTTTTTGTCATTTGCTATTATCATAAAGGGCTAAATGTGGACTCCGGGTGGTCAAAAACAAACATCCCACATCAAATATTAGCTATAGAATAATTAGAATTGACTGATATGTAAGGAGCCCAACTCCCGAATTAGTATGAGACATTTTGGGGGTGGTACTCAATAAAAAAGTTGTGCGGATCTTTGAGTCCAAAGCATACAATACCATACTAATGGTTATTGGGCTTAGTAGTAGCAGCCTAGGGAGTATGCGTTACAAGTTGGTACTAGAGCGCGGTCGATACTAGGATGGAACGAGGACTTTGTGTTATTTACGAGGAGTGATTTGTGGGACCCGCCTGGTCAGATACAAATATCCGACGTCAGATATCAACCATAGAGTTGGCTGATATATAAGGAACCTAATTTCCGAATTAGTATGCGGTTTTTTGGGATGGTATCCAATAAGAAATTCGTGCGGAACTTTGAATCCAAAGCGGACATTATCATACTAAGGATTATTAGGTTTGGTAGTAGCGGTTCAGGGAGTGGGCGTTACACTAAACCCACTGGTTACAAACAAATGAAAAAAACCCAGAACTTGTAAGACAACAAAACACCAAGACCAGAAGAGAAAGCTAATAAAAACCTTGAATAAAGTCAAACATAAGAGAAACCTCTATAAATCGAACAGTCAAACGAGCAACTAAATCGGAGAAAGCAAACTAGAACATATGAGAATGACGTTACTCAACACTTATAGTACAAGAATATATCGCTTATGCTAACCGTGAGATCACCATTACGCCATAACCGTTAACTACAAGTCAGGAAAGACGCATACCAACGCTTGGGAATACCCTAGACCTCAGAAGATACCAATATGCATGATAACTTAAAGTGGAGGAAATGAGAATGATCAACAAGACATCAAAAGAGACCTTACTGAAACAAGATTCTAAACCAAAACAAGATCTAGAAACCCAAAAGAAAAGAGGCACAACCACTACTATGCAAAATAGAAAGCTTAAAAGAGCCAAAGCCAAATGAAACTGAGAGAGACTAAAACAAATTAACTGATACATACACCACTAGCCAAACACACATATTTTCGGTTTTAATAACGATATTTTTTATCAGGTAAGTGTAAGAATTTGGACACTTAATCAAAGAAAAATTCGGTGGAATAGACATGTTTGTGAAAATGCCGACTACCAATATTGGATACAAAAAACTATATAAAGTTTTAACTAAATGTTTAGCATTAGTGTTATCTCTGTAAATTCATTTGAATTCGATTCAGTTGAATGCAAAAGTTATTGTTGTTGACAAAAAAATTACAAATCCTAGTCTAGTTCTTATTGTTTACATAACTTCTAAAGTTGACTTAGGATTATCAATTACACCATTAAGACAACATTTAAGTGTTTTGTTTACTTAGAGAAAAAAAGATCTTTCATTCTATTAATGCATTGACTTTAACCCCAAATTCAGCTACAAACTTTGGCATGACTATTATATATCTACAAACTTAAGCAAATAAACAATGTTTCTTTTTGAATAGTCTACAATGTTTTATTACTTATTATAATGTATATTTACTTACAACAAACATCAAGCGGGGATAGCTCAGTTGGGAGAGCGTCAGACTGAAGATCTGAAGGTCGCGTGTTCGATCCACGCTCACCGCATTTTAATATTTTCCGCGTCTAAACTATAAAACGACGTCGTATCACCAAAAAAAATTGAACGAGATTAACTAGGCCTTAATGGGTCTTTTAAAAGCCCACTACATATTCGACAGCCTTTTCTTTTGCTTGATAACTAATCATAAGGTTATCTAAATTCATAATAACTTTATGACGATTAATAAAAAATAATACAATTACGAATTCCAAAAAATGTTACATATTTTTAATCGCTTCTAAAAAGCTATTATTTTTTAGCTTTTAATACCATAGACAAAATTGAATATTATGTTGAAAAGAAAATTGAATTCTTTTTAAAAATTACAATTAAAATTTTTTAAATTTGAATTTACTAATAAGAATTTATATATTTTAAAAAATTACAGTTAAACTTTGGAATTTTTGGATTAAATTTATAATTTGTGTTATTTTGGAAAAAAAAAATTGTAACGATTTTAAATTAGAGGAATTCTTTGAATTACCACACACTCCCAAAAGTTCCAAAAATATCACACACTCTCAAATGTTCCAAAAATACCACAAATATAAAAAGTAAATTTTTAGAATTAAAATTTTGAGTCTGAGTTCGCTAAATATAGTTTAGGGTTTAGTTTTGAAGGGAGTATGGTTTTGTTTTGGGGTTTTAAGGTTTAAATTTGAAGTTTTAAAACTATTTCAAATTTTGTGGTATTTCTGAACAAAAACATTTCTGTGGTATATTTAGAAAAATACGGTATTTTTAAACTTTTGAAAATGTGTAATAATTTTGAATAAACTCATATTTTGATGTTATTTTTGAAAATGTTCCTTTAAATTACGACTGATATTTTTAAATTAAAATCTAAAATAATAAAATTTTTGAATCTTATTTTATAGTTTCTTTTGGAAAATACATGCCGACTAAATTAACATGGACCCTAAAAATTCACTACCAAAAGCAAAACCAAAAAACTATAATTAAATAACAAATCCATTATCATGTTTGTGAATCATCATCATATGATGATGGAACAAGAACATGTTTGGTAACATTTTCCAAAAAGATATAAAAAGATAATGTTATTGTTGGTCTATCTTTAATGTGTAAGCATAAACAGAAAATAAATAAATAAATAATAATATTGTAAGTGGATATCTATGAAATAGCATATTTGACTTTGGTAACTATCAAAATATGTTAATGGTTTGTTGGTTGTTGAACATTTTTTTTTGTATTATTTTAAAATAAACTTTGGGATCTTTTTTAATTATGTGGATTGGTTAGTGGTTCATAGTTGATTCTATGAAAATAACACGTAATCTTAAATGCTTGAGTGTTAAATAATTTTAAAAAAACTATAATCTTGAGCAAAATAGGTATTTAATTTTAGATTAGAACGATTTTGAAACCTTTTAATATAGTTTTGGGAAAAAAATGTTATATTTAGTAAAAGGTAAATCAATAGTAAAGAGAATAAGAAGTGAGATAACTACTTAAATTTTTATTAGACAATCCTTACTTTTAAGTTTTAACAAAGTAATTATGTTATGAATAATAGTAAAAATACATATCGAGTTTTAAAAATGAGGTAATACTAGTTAGGGGTAGAACGAATTCAGAGTTTTTGAAGATATCCGAATATGTAAAAAATGTATTCAAATTTAGATCCACAGATATCGCGGATATCCGGATTCGGATCCGAATATGAGTCAACATTACAAAAAACTGATGATTATAAAAACTATATTTAAATCTAATTTTATAAGGAAATCAAAATTTATATATTTTTAAATTATATAAATTAAAATATTTAACTGTTTTAATTAAAATAACATAATATATATTTTAAAAATATATAAAATAACATAATATATATGAAAATTATATTTATTTTTAAAATATGTTTAATATATGTACGTTCAAATTCGGATACAGACCTAAATATTTTAATATCTAGATTCGGATTCGGATTCCACGAATATCCAGGGGTGGTCCATGGCTAAAACTCGTAAAGCAAGGGCTTTAGGCTCCATAATTTATATAAATGTTAGGGCACCAAATTTATTAGAAATACTTTGGTATTATGATTGAGTACATTGAATTTAGGACATCAAATTTTAACTACGCTTTACGCGCTATTTAGATTCTGACCGGCACTGCGAATATCCTAATGTTTGGAACATATTCGGATAGATTTCGAGTCGGATCTCGTATAACAATTCCACCTCTAATACTAGTGGATGTCAAAAACCAAACAAAAACAAAACGGTAGTGGTCATTTCGGAATTAGATGCCTCCTCTTTGGTCTTCATTACATCTACAAAGTGAAGTCATGTCAAGAAGAAACTTAAAAAAAAAACATCACTTTTTTCAACACTTTAGATAGTAATTAATTTTGAAATTAGTATTATCATTTATTATGAGGAAAATGAAATGGACCGACCACTCAATAGTTTTCTCTAATTGTTAGGAAATGATTCGTTTAAATTTACACTAATTAAGTAATCAAAAAGGTTATAATAAAGTCTAGAAAATTCGGTGGAGGGACCAAACACTAAATAACTCCATCAACTTTCAAGTCAATTTTACACTCTAATAAGATCCACATTAATTTCATTTTTCTGCATCACATGTTTGACATTTTTGTCTTCAAAATGGCCCACTTTTTCTATAATAATAAATTTTTATTATTTTGATGAGGTTGGTATCCAAAGCCTCGAAAAACTCCGATTAGATTCAAAGCATCCACAGTCGTTGAGGATATCCAGAAAGGCTACAAAAATTTATATTTTTTAATTGATGGTAGCCGGGATTCAAACCTAAATGACGAAACTCACAGCCGTAAACCTTTTACCACCACAGCTAAAAGTTCCGGTTTATTATAATAGTTTTGATTATAATATGTCTAGTTACTGCAAAAACAACATGTATTTTGTAATTATATATTTTTTTCCAAAGCAAAAAATAAGGGAAAAAATGAAATAAAATTTTTATGAAGTATGAAAAAGTTTTTAAATTAATATTATATAAGATGCTTTGGCTAAAAATTTCTAAATTAAAAAATATAGAATTTATTTATTATACAGTTTAAGACATTTCTAATGATTATAAAGTATTTCATAGCTACAAAATTTACATAAATATATGAACATTTTATGTTTTGAAACCAAAAATAAAATTTTAATACAGTACATTTTATATTTTGAAAATGGAGATATATAATCTTGTTAGAATCATACAATGACTTCTAAGTTCTAATCAATCATGATTTAGAAATAAAATTCATGAAATTATACTAATTAATATAGTTGGTTGGATAATTGTTTTTTTTATTTATGGATATTTAATGGTTATACAAATATCAAAAGTGTAATTTCCCCACCAAATATGTGATACAGTGAAACAAAAAAAAATTGAAAATATCATTTAAAATGCCTAATTTTGATTAAATTTTTTGTATCATAACATTTAGTTATTTATATAACGAATGTATTTTTTTCTTATTTATAAAATTTAAATCACTAAATCAGTCCGATGTGGTCCAAAGATTAATGCGACGAAAAAATATATTATAAGTTTATCATTAAATTAGAACACTTTTCTTTCAACATATCAATGCTTATAATATACAACAACTCTCATTGATAAAACTCAAAACATAACCTATTCTACACCTTAAAACGCAGCAACCGTTTTCGTAAACGAGCGGTCCGCGACTTCTCACGGCTGCTACAACCACTAGACAAACGCAGCATTGCGATTAAACCGAATAAAACTAATCTACATTTGGTCTTAGCCAGAGTAAGCCATTCTTGAAAAGTAGTTAAAGTCATGATGTTGAACTCTTAACTGTTTAAGCCTGATTATCAGATCAAGAATCGAATTTAGTCATTTATATAATGAATCTATTTTTCTTTTATGTATGAAATTTATATCACTAAACCAGTCCAACATGGTTTAAAGATTAATGTAACAAAAAGATATTATAAGTTTATCATTAAATTAGAAAACACTTTTCTTTCAACATATCAATGCTTATATTATACAACAACTCTCATTGATAAAACTCAAAATATAACCTATTCTACACCTTAAACGCATCAACCGTTATAATCGCGTTTTTAGTAAACGCACCGCACGGTCCGCGACTTCTCACGGCTGATACAACCACTAGACAAACGCATCATTGCGATTAAACCGAATAAAACTAATCTACATTTGGTCTTAGCCAGAGTAAGCCATTCTTGAAAAGTAGTTAAAGTCATGATGTTGAACTCTTAACTGTTTAAGCCAAGAATCAGCAACACTTAAAAGTGACATAACTCTCTCTTGACCTTGACCTTGACTTTGATCATTTTCTGAAAGCCAAACATTGCCTTGCATTTTGTAAGTGGCTAAACCAAAAGGAACAAGACTTATATTTTCTCCTTCTTTTCTCTTCTTCTCATTTTCTCCTCCATTTTCTTCTGGCTCCATATCTACATATCAAGATCAAAACACTTCACATTAAAGGCCTTGAATCCAAGAGCAGTGTCATGCCAAGACATATTAAAATTTAGATTTTTTTTTTTAAAAACTAATAAAATTAATATAATAATCATATTGTTGTAAAACGTTCGCAAGAGTAATGATATAAATAAATACAATGCTAACAATACAAACTAAAGTAATTTTTCTTCTTTTTTTTAAAAGAAAATTCATTCAACAACGATTGAATAATTAATTAACGACCTTGAAAAATACATGTATAACTGAAAATAAGAGAGAAAAGAAAGAAAATAGAAGTTGTATTGGATAAAGAAGAAATAAATCATTATGAGAGATAATAAAAAATGGAAGGTAAAATTGGATTTAAATTTTATACTATATTGACATCTTATATACATATATATATATATATATATATATATATATATATATATATATATATAAATAAAATAT
>OVBE01003636.1:3651-26221 GCA_900406425.1 Iberis pinnata
TAGAAATCATGGAGTGGACACTTCTTGTTTTGGTATAGGTAATGGAGGTTATGTTTTGGAGTTGTTTTCCAAGTTGATCGAATTGATTTCTTAGCTTGGTCAAGGTGTCGGCTTGGTGGCTCGATCAAATTCATGTCCGCGGCTTGAGCAAAATATTTTGGTGGCTTGATGAAACTTGGTGTGGCTCGATCACTTTGCTGTTGTGGCTCCATCAAATATTTTTGGCTCGATTTAGATTTGTTGGTCGGGCTCAATCATGAAATGCTTTTCTGCGGATCGATCACACTTCGTCCGACTCAATGAGAATATTGAAGTGGCTCGATCAAAATGTGAATTGGCTTGATCACAAAATTTTGAAACGGCTCGATCAAAATATGTTGCATGGCTCGATGAGAATGATTTGGCGGCTCGATTAAAACTCTCCCGTGGCTCGAGTGGTCTTGACCAAATTTTTTTTTTCTGGCTCAATCAAGATGTTTATCCGGCTCGTTTCTGCAAGCGCACGGTGTTGGAATTAAAAGACTCCTCAAGTACATGACCTTAAGCGGATTTTCCCATCCTCTTTTCCCTATACCAAGTGCCAAAGCCATGATCCGATGTTACCTAAAACATCAAAACCAAATAAAAAGCAAAGTGCATTAGAAGAAAAATTAAACATGAAATTAAATGAAAAACTTTATGTACAAGGATATACATGAGACTTCCTTCCAAGTGAGCTGTTTAAAGTTACTAAGCTTGACTTCCTGTTTAAATTCTAATGACCCTGAGACGGTTCCCTAAGGAGAACCGAGGTGTTTTCACCACGTTTTCTTCCTGGACTTAACCTACCATCATTGTGCCGTTTGACTTGGTGGTTCAGTTTCGACCCCCTTATCAGGTTCCACATCAAGTATGATTGCTCCATCAGGCAGAATTTCCTTGATTATAAAGTTCCTTGAGCATTTTGGGTTTACATTTCCTGAATAGTGCTCGAGCATTCGATTGAGTAGAAACACTTGGTCACCATTGTTGAGGTCCATTGTTGGGGTTTGAAGATCAAAACTGTTTCCAGAAGAGGTTATGTCCAGAGTAGGCTTTTGAGGTGAGATGTGCTCAAGCTGGTGCTCGAGCTCAGAATCTCCTTCTTCCGAAATGAGAATTTTTCTCTAATTAGGTGTTATCCCCATTTTTCTGGTTTCTTCTAACTCTGCAGAAACTCTTGCACCTGGTTCTTTGACAACCCCAAATGCTTCCTTATGCTCTGAAACCTTGTTTGAGTCATTCTACAACTCATCCTCCAATGAATCACTGCTTGAGTACCCATCTTCATGATTGTCCTCATCCACCTCATTGATAGAGAATAACTGACCTTGGATAGTAGGTTTCTTCGTTTTATCCTTGATGTTGAAAATCATCTTTGAACCATTCTCCACGTTCAACCTGATGTTGCTTTCTTGACATTGATCACAGCTCCAACTGTAGCTAAGAATGGCTTTCCCAAGATCAATGGATCTTTTGGTTCCTTGTCCATATCCAACACCATAAAGTCTGTGGGTATCTCTACACTCCCAATCTCGATGGGTAAGTTCTCCAGAATTCCATGAGGGTTCCTGATGGATCTGTCAGCCAAAATCAGAGATATGTTGGAAGCTTTATACACATTTGACCCCATCTTCTTGGCAATAGAAAGAGGCATCAAGTTGATGGAAGCTCCTAAATTGCATAGGTATTTGTTGAAGGTCAATGGTCCGAGTGAACATGGTATAGTGAATGAGTCAGGATCTTCTTGCTTTTCTGCTATTAAGGTATTACATTCATCAATTGGTACCAACACTCCTTGAGCTTCCCCTTCCCTCATGGCTTTCTCAAATATTTCTGGATATTTCGTCATTATCTCTTTCTTGAACCGTGATGGGAATGACAACCTTGGAACATAAGATGGTGGAACAAAAGGTGTTTCATTCTCCTCTGAAACATATAGCTTATCACTAGGAACATACTTGACTCTGGCAGCTTATCACTAGATGGTGTTGAATGAGGAGTCCATCTTGTGGTGGACTTCACCAAACTTCTTAGATGTTTCCATTGCACTATTTGCCTGACCTTAAAGAAGCTGTTGTAACATTGCCTCAATGTTGGAAGGTTGAGCCGGAGGTTGGTTAGAGGTGAAACCAGGAGGTGCTCCTCCTTGTTGATGTTGTTGGAACCCATTATGAGCTTGTTGCTTTGGAATGAAACCACGATTCAGAGCATAATTGATGAATGGTTGAATATTCTTCTGTGGTTGTGGTGGATAACTTGATCCTGAGGGTTGGCCACGTTGTTTCTATGGTAGGAAAGACCAGGGTTGTTGGAGTAGTTTATGAAACCCTTGTTATATCCACCCTGATTCTGAAACATAGCTAATCTCCTCATGTTGGTTAGTCTCCCCAACTTAAATCCTCACTCACCCCATTTATCTACGTGAGACTGCAGAGCCTGTCAAACTCATCAAGATTTTAGAGAGGATCTTCCATAGGTAGCCCATGAAACTTGTTCGCTTGAAGCATGGCAATCAAACTGTGTTTATCTCAAAATTGTTGTTGTTCACAGCTGGTGGAGCAATCCTATGGCGCTGTGTGTGAGTATTGGGTGCATCACTAGCACTAATGGTACATGGAATATTCGGGTTAATGTTATTTTCTATTTGCAAATCCAAGTTTCTCAAGTGCTCCAAACGTTCTTGTTCTCGTCTTTCCCGAGTGTGTTCTCTTTCAAGACTACGAATGCCTGCAACGAGTGGAAGTAAGTCAGTTGGTCTTCTGCTTCTCAGGTTCATACACTGGAGTTAGTGTTGGAAGTACTTGAAAAAAAAAGTGAGAATGGGAATAGAAAAAGAACTTGATCTCAATAGATCCAAAATCTAGAATGTAACAGACAAACACCCAATTGGCAATGACGCCAAATTGATAGTAATAATTTTTACGTGTCAATTTCTATTACACTATCATTGTCATTATAGTATAAATAGTTTGTCAATCCAAATGGGTGTGCTATTAACCACTCTAGATGCAATTGGAGCTACTAATTCAAGTCAAATAAGAAAAAGGGGTGGGTAACGGTCCTAACAAGAAAACATGCTGAAAATAAACAGGACATGAAAGCTAACATGCATAAACAAAAACTAAGGGGTAAGCAACAAGTGAAATAAAAGCAGAAGAGAAAATGGGGTAAAAAGCAATCAAGGGGGAAAACAGTTCCTAAAGATGGAGGTAATTGACCAGTGATCCTCCTTGTACTACATAGACACCTAACATACCTCAAACAATGAGCTAATCCCTAGATAGTAGATTCATAAAAAACCAAGTCCAATCTCTTGACAAATGATTTCAACCTAAGCAATAACCAGACCTAACTCTCGTTAACGGTACACTACTTACCTACGTGACCCTCATCACCGTGATTCAGGATCCGATACACCAGAGAAGCCATTAGAAGATAATAAAGCAGAAAATTAAGAGAGAAGAGAGAGAATGCTTTACCTTGTGCGAAAGAGCAGAATGAGATCTTGGAGAAAATATGGGTTTATATAGGCGACGGGCTACCGGGAGACAAATGGTCGACTCGAAGCTTGCGAGAGACTCTTCAATTTTTGTCCCATCACCATTGATGCCTTTAAATAAGTATGTCAAAGGAGACAAACCGACCTTTGAATAACTTTGATATCCTCAGCACCCAATAAAATTAAATCGTTAAACGACCCCAACTGACTTCGTTTGATCTAGGGAGGGGGAAATATTGTTGGGTAAAGCCCTAAAGTGGCTTTGAATAAGGTTAAGAAGATATATGATTCATTTAGAGGCCCAACAGAAGGGCCCATGATGAGCTCGTTGATATGCCGCCGAACCAAAAAAGTCTCCCTAGGAACCTAGCCATCGATCGTGTATAGTATGCCTACATGCCGCACGCTGATCAAGAACAGTCGGTCTACTTGTGTTTCTGCCGATTCCGTCAACCACTCCGCGCCTAAGAGAATTTTGAGAAGGCTATAAAAGGAGAGCATAAGCTCAAAAGAAGGGGATTCATCACTTTTGGAGCGAGATATTAGAAACCAATATCAAATATTTGGGCTCGTTCGACCTGTGAATGATCCCAATTTTCGTCATGTTTCTTTCTTGTTTCTGAAATTAAGTTAATTAGAATATGATTCCTTAATTCAAAAATTAGGAAAAACAATATGAAAACAATTATCTAAATAACACTTAGAGGATGTTTGAGAAGAATTCGAAGAAGAATCGACTGGAAGATGCCAAAGAGAAGTCTCACATGGGGAAGGTCTAGATCAGATCAAGTTGTAGAGACAAAGAGCAAACCACGTTCACAGACAAGACTAACTAAAGAGGTGATAGTAATAATTTTTACGTGTCAATTCGTATTACACTATTGATATTACTAAGTTTTAACGCTTTCTAGTGAGCATTTATGTTTACTATCAAGCGTTATCCGAGTGTTTTTCTTGCAATTTGATATCTTTTATAGGTTTTCTAGATGTTTGGGTCATTGTGGAACAAAAAGACGGATTTCTGCACGAAACGGATGCAAATTGATATATGCAGATGCATAGTCCAGCAGAAGGGTCAGAAGTTTAGCAATGTTCGAAGATGTTCCCACCGATGGATGAAGCTTAATTTTTGACACAAGATATCCACGTGAGTTAGCTTTCATATGGAAGTGGTTTAAATTCGATCCATCGGTGCAATCAAAAGTTATGGCTATTTTACTTAAGACTGGTCAAGCTAACTCGCAGAAGAAGCTCGCGCAGGAATACAAAGAAGTGCACGACCGGGCAAAGAAGTGACCGATCGAGCATTTTCTCTTGGAATACCCGAGAACAAGTAGAAAATTTCCAAAATTTTCAATCAAGTCCTCAAGTTTACCCCAATTTTCCTATTTCAGTTATTTTACTTTTTTAGCCTATAAATACATTATGTTTTAGGTTTTTAGAACTTAAGCTTTATTTTATTTCTGAGAGAATTACTGAGGGAGAGGGGACTCATCCTGTATTTGGAGAAGATTTTTGAACCCTTTTATATATTTATATCTATTTTAATTATGTGTTTTTCTTTGAAATTGAATTGTGTTTACTTTGATATGTCTAAGTAGTTAATTAGTTAGGTTTTAGGGTTTCCTAGGGAAACCATGTTTGAATGTTAGGTTTAACTTTGTAGGATTGAATTTGTTAGGTTCTTAGTCTAAATTTTTTCTTAATGCATGAATTAGCTTGATCATCTAGTTCATGATTATAGGTTGATAAATACAAAGGGATTTGATTTATAAACCTGACCTAATTTAGATGAATAAGTGTTTTTCCTTGCGGGAGTATTTTTTTAAATGCTTATGAACATTTGAATCTGATTGTAATGCATGATCGAATTGCTTTAAAGACGGCGATAGTTTGTCTCTGGCAATTCGAGCATAGGGTTTAATACTCTGGGAGAAGATTATTTTTTATTCGTTTTTCATGTTGAGAACTATTTTCAATGTCAATCCTCCATGTTAACTTGAATTTAAACCTAATTACCTACGGATTTCCCTAATGCCTAGCGTTTTTATATTATAGTTTTTAAACCGTTTTTATTTGCCGTTTTGAATTCGTTACAACAATCACTTAATTATTCTCGCTTTAGCTAGATTTGAAACTGAAACTGAACGTGTACTTTCTGGTCTCTGTGGATTCGATACCTATGCTTGCTACATTGAACTTTTCTCTGCAGTACTAGTTTAGGATTAAATTCTTAACCTATCAGAATTTTGGCGCCGTTGCCGGGGACCAATTGTGCCTTTCTAGCTTTTTTATTAGAATATAGTCTAAAGCTTTTCTTTTTATTTAATTTTTTATTTTTATTTTTATATAGGTGATGGCCGTGGATTACAATGATTGGCTACATGAGAAAGACGACACATTCGAAGATAACACTCATGATGAGTCATATGAAGAGGAACCATTTGATGAGAGCGTGCTTACCCAAGAACAAAAAGTAGAGTTGGATTATCTTGAAAAAGAATGGCCAACACTGCCAAGGAGTGCTCTAGCTATGATTCTTCAAGTAGAACCCATCTCACACCGAGCAACACTTGAGGGAAGAGATCTCACATTTGGAGAGATAATGGTAGCTAATAATCTTGAAGAGGTAATATATTGGGTTCCACCAAGCCAACCAGAAGGTATATTTGAGTTTAACTCCGAAATTTCATGATTATGAATTATGTCATATGCCTAGCATTGAAGATATAACTTCTAGTTTGCATACACCCATGATTGTTGATGAATGTTATGATTTGATATGTGAGTCTCAAAGACTAGATACATTGAGTTTTGAAACACTTACTAGGAATTGTGATGGAATATGTTATAATATTCATGATCTCAAGTTAAAGTTTTCAATGCATGATGAGTTTAGTCCACTTTCTAAAAAGTCTTACCTAGGAGATGTGCTTGATGTAGATAATATCTTTAGTGATTTAGAAAATCCTAAGGTTGAGATGGACTTTAGAAGTGAGAATGTTGTGTTTTACATGATTGATGGAGATTAAGTTGACTACTTTGTGTTGAATTCGTTTAGACCTGAAGTTGATTTTATTTTTCCATCTAATGCATTTGATTCTCATGAGCCTTTAGTAATCAAGGAGAAATTCATGATATATGCTACATATGTAGTAAGCTTCTTTGATGAGATTGATGTCTTTTTGCCTTGGAAACATTGTATTTCTTTGTGCATTTGTTCTATTGCACCAACAGGAGAAGGACTAAAGGTGCATTGGCTCAGCCATTTGATTCTTCTCATGATTAGCAGATTGTGCTCCACAGTCAAGCTAACGACTTTAAACAAGCGCTTGGTGGGAGGCAACCCACCCAAGTTAGTTTTTCTTTTCTTGTTATTTTTATTTTTTTCTTGAGTCAAGTCTTACTCTTTTCTTGGATTTATTTTCACAACGGGAAATGTGTGAAGTAAGTCTGGGGGAGGGTGTAATGATACTTACTACGTTTTGATGTTTTTTTTTTAATCTAGCTGAGTCTATCGAGTCGAAGGAACCATGATCAAAATCAATGATGATAAATAGCCAAGTGAGGGTATTTTTTTCACTTTCTCTAGATTACTAACTTAGATTAATTGCTGAGATTAGGATTGGAACCCCATTACTGATTGATTTGTTTATGAAAGTTCTGGTCTTTTGAGTTAGTGATGAATTGATGCTAGCTCTTCCATGATAGGAGTTAATTTAAATATGAATTATTCTTGCTTGTGGTGTTGATATACTTTGAGAATTAGGTACCTTCCTCTTCAGTGTTCTGTAAAGCAGACAAGTTCTTTCAGTACGGTTTGGGTCCTTTCTCTCTCTCCCTTCTGAAAAATATAAAAACTGGTAGAAAAAGTGTTGAAATCGTGATCTTGAAGTCCGTAATCATTGCCGGGCTGCTAAACAAAAAGCAGTAAGAAAAGAAAAACGCAGAAAAATGCAAAAAAGAAATAAAAAGAAGTGAGAAAGGGGGAAAAAGGATCAGGACCGGAAGTCGGTTAATGCTCTGTTTGGTATGGGCATTTCGATAGAAGAGGTACTTGAGTAATTTGATTGATATACCATAGGTGAGAATGCATGTAACTGAACTTAATTGAATATTAAAGAGCTGGTTGATATGATTTGATACTTGATTGATTTGGGATTTAGAGTAAGAAACAAATTGTTAGTTTAGTGGTGGTAAACAATTAAATCAAAGTGGTTGTTTGAGATTAGTGTCTTTTGGATTTGAAACTATGCTTATGGTTTTTGAGATTTTGTGAGTTTCTGTGTGGTCCATTTTAAACCTCTTCTCCATATTGAATCTTGCTTTACTTGAGGACAAGCAAAGATCTAAGTCCGGGGGAGTTGATATTACTCGATTTTAACGCTTTCTAGTGAGCATATATGTTTACTATTAAGCGTTATCCGAGTGTTTTCCTTGTAATTTGATATCTTTTACAGGTTTTCTAGGTGTTTGGGTCATTTTGGAACACGGATGCAAATTGATATATGCAGATGCATAGTCCAACAGAAGAGTCAGAAGTTTAGCAATGTTTGAAGATGTTCCCACCGATGGATGAAACTTAATTTTTGACACAAGATAGCCACGTGAGTTAGCTTTCATATGGAAGTGGTTTGAAGTCGATCCATCGGTGCAATCAAAAGTTAAGACTATTTGACTGAAGACTGGTCAAGCTGACTCACAGAAGAAGCTCACGCAAGAATACAAAGAAGTGCAGGATCGATTAAAGAAGTGCCCAATTGAGCATTTGCTCCTGGAATACCCGAGAACAAGTAGAAAATTTCCAAAATTTGCAATCAAGTCCTCAAGTTTACCCCAATTTTCCTATTTCAGTTATTTTACTTTTTTAGCCTATAAATACATTATGTTTTAGGTTTTTAGAACTTAAGCTTTATTTTATTTCTGAGAGAATTACTGAGGGAGAGGGGATTCATCCTGTATTTGGAGAAGATTTCTGAACCCTTTTATATATCTATATCTATTTTAATTATGTGTTCTTCTTTGACATTGAATTGTGTTTACTTTGATATGTCTGAGTAGTTCATTAGTTAGATTTTATGGTTTCCTAGGAAAACCATGTTTGAATGTTAGGTTTAACTTTGTAGGATTGAATTTGTTAGGTTCTTAGTCTAAATTTGTTCTTAATGCATGAATTAGCTTGATCACCTAGTTCATGATTATAGGTTGATAAATACAAAGGGAATTGATTTAGAAACCTGACCTAATTTAGATGAATAAGTGTTTTTACTTGCAGGAGTATTGTTTTAAATGCTTATGAACAATTGAATCTGATTGTAATGCAAGATCGAATTGCTTTAAAGACGGTGGGAGTTTGTCACTGGCAATTCGAGCATAGGGTTTAATACTCTGTGAGGAGATTATTCTTTATTCGTTTTTCATGTTGAGAACTATTTTCAATCCCAATCCTGCATGTTAACTTGACTTTAAACCTGATTACCTACATATTTCCCTAATGCCTAGCGTTTTTATATTATAGTTTTTAAACCATTTTTATTTGCCGTTTTAAATTCGTTACAACAATCACTTAATTATTCTCATTTTATCTAGATTTGAAACTGAAACTGAACATGTACTTTCTGGTCTCTGTGGATTCGATACCTATGCGTGCTACATTGAAGTGTTCTCTGCAGTACTAGTTTAGGATTAAATTCTTAACCTATCAACTATCATTGTCATTATAGTATAAATAGGTTGTCAATCCAAATGGGTGTGCTATTAACCACTCTAGATGCAATTGGAGCTACTAATTCAAGTCAAATTAGAAAAAAGGGGTGGGTAACGATCTTAAACAAGAAAGCATGCTGAAAATAAACAGAACATGAAAACTAACATGCATAAACAGAAACAAAGGGGTAAATAGCAAGTGAAATAAAAATATAAGAGAAAATGGGGGTAAAAAGCAATCAAGGGGAAAACAGTTCCTAAGGATAGGGGTAATTGACCAGTGATCCTCCCTGTACTACCTAGACACCTAACATACCTCAAACAATGAGCTAATCCCTAGACAACATATTCATAAACAACTAAGTCCAATATCTTGACAAATGATTTCTACCTAAGAAATAACCAGACCTAACTCTCGTTAACTGTACACTACCTAGCAGACATGAACAACCAATATGCTAAAGCCAATAAACACCCTAAACATCTAATCTCTTAGGCTAGGGTTGCAAATCTATGAAATCACTTGTTCAGACATTTCATCAGACACCTTTTGGGTGCGGAAATCTCTAATATCAGATTCAGTTGATCAGAAAGAAATAAGCATAAAGAACAATGAAACAGAAGAGATCTATAGACAATCAACTTAGGCATCTAGGAAAAACAAGGATTCAACACCATTCTACCTCATCCTCATGGAACCAAGGTAACTACTCACGACACATGGTGGGTATGAAATCAGAAAAACCAGAAAACGAAACTGCTAAGCAAAACCTCATGATCAAAACTCAACTCTTAAAAACAGAAAAACAACAAATCCGAAAATCAGAGAAGGATGATCAAAAGCTGGAAAATCAGAAATCATAAGAAAATGATTAAGAACAGTAAGAACATAAACCCAGAAAAACCATGGTGGTTGAAAACAACAAGAACACAACTTCTGAAAAATGAAGATCAACTCAGAAAAATAGGATTAAAGGCATAAAATAGATGATCAACATGCACCAGATAATCTTAACCCTAAAACTAAGTAGTAATTAGTAGCAAAACATGAAGAAAATGAGGAACATAGTTTTGATCATCAAGAACATTCTTAAAAAAAAAACAGAGAGAAAATCTCAAAAATAAACCTAAGACAAAAGCTAAAAAATGGCAAAAAGAAAGGCTTCGTCCAAAAAGAGGCGTTTTTAGGGCTTATACAATAGTTTAGAAAAGCCCTAAAAATGCTATAGGACAAATGTCTAAAAATCCCTAATGATTCTTCTTAACCTAAAACTGGGTCGTCTTGGTTTGGGTTATCTAGTCGGGATGAAGGTGGCTCGATGTAGCTGTGGTCGAGCCGGACATGATGGTAATCAAAGCAAGGAAGTGCAAGCTCGAGGCGCACCTCGGCTGGAGTTGGGGCCGAGAAGGTTTGGTTGAGGCGCATGAAATCTTGAGCTCGAGGCAAAAAATTGAAGACGGCTTGGCTATATGTGGTCGAGTGAGAGTAGACTTGGTGATCAAGTCGGGCTCGATGTAGTGATCGAGCCGGCTAATCGAGGTGAAGATGTGACCGGGTCAAAGTGAACTTAGCTCTAGGAGTATGGTCAAGGCGTGGAGAAGAAGTGGTTTAGGCGAAGTGAGAGTTGGTCGAGGAGGAAAAGAAGGCGTTGCTGTGGCTCGATCAAAGTTGATATTTGGCTTGATCATGACTTTTCTGTTGCTCGATCATAGTGTTGCGTAGCTCGATCAAATATTTGTGTGGCTTTATAGAAGCATTTGATCGATCATTGGTCCTTTTGGGCTTGGCTCTTCCTTTTCCTTCTCCAAGATCGCAATGATGTTCAGAAAACTCCCCAAAGTCATGAAATATCTCCAAAATGCACATATATGCGAATGCTAATGCAGAATTTTCTATAAATGCAAACTTACTAATAAAGTCCTATAAATGCAAAATTTTGACATCTAAATGACCCTAAAATGATGGTAAACGACTTTTCAAAACCACTAAAATGTAGAGACATCAAGAGGACCATGACCAAAGATCAATTTTTAGGAAGCAATAACAATGGAAAACATCAATGTACAAAGCTAAAGAGCCAAAGCTCATAGAAACCCCACTTTCAACAACTTACGAAACCCCAAACCAAAATACAAAATGTTGAAGAGGCAAGAACACAAATCTAAGAACATCTAAAACAAATTATATATGTTGCACATGATCTTCTAAACTCTTGCTATAAATCAGAATGTCATCAAAGTAGACTACCACAAAATTTCCTATGAATGCTCTAAGAAAATGGTTCATATCTGATGAAAGTACTAGGTGCATTAGTAAGCCAAAATGGCATGATTAACCATTCATATAATCCATACTTAGTTTTAAATGCAGTTTTCCATTCATCCCCCTTTTTCATCTGAATCTGATGATATCCACTTTTAAGACCTATCTTAGAAAAGATTTTAGACCCATGTAAATTATCTAACATATCATCAAGTCTAGGAATAAGGTGGCGATACTTTACAGTGATGTTGTTTATGGCTCTACAATCTACACACATTCTCCAGCTTCCATCTTTCTTAGGAACAAGTAAAACTGGTACAACACAAGGACTCATGCTCTCCCTAATGTCCTTTACGCAGTAGCTCATCTATTTGATTACGAAGCTCTTTGTTTCAACATGATTGGTTCTATAACCAGGTCTGTTTGGTAATGATGCTCCTAAAAAAAGTCAATCTGGTGCTCAATTCCTTTAATAGGTGGTAAACCTATAGGATTATCTTCAAGGAAGATATCTTGATATTGCTGCAAAAGATCCTTTAGTTTACTCGGATGATCTGGTGGTATGTTAGACAAACTGCTAAGAACTTTTTTAAACACAAATAACAAAACAGGTTGTTTAAAATGTAAAGCTCTCTTGATATCACATGATTTGGCAAAGAAATTGGACTTCTTTTTATCATGTTCAACACTCTTTTTAAGATGGAGTTGATCTTGATACACTTCTTGTGGACTTAGAGGAGTGTGAGTTATTTTTCTGCCTTTAAACTCAAAGGTATGCATGTTAGCGTATCCATCATGGATAACTCTCCTATCTGATTGTCAAGGTCTTCCAAGCAGAATATGTTTCATCACATATAATTTCGTCCTCATACTTATCTATGCGAATTGGAACTGTTACTTGAGTGCTTACATTCATTTCTCCATCCTTATTGAGCTGTTGAAGCCTTGTAAGGCTTAGGATGCTTTCTGGTTGTAAGTCCAAGCTTGTTAATCATGGTAGTACTAGCTACATTGGTGCAACTACCTCCATCAATAATAATGCTGCAGACTTTGTCTTGTACTGAACATCTTGAATGGAATAAGTTTTCCCTTTTCTCTTTTTCTTTTCCTTTAGGATGTAGACTCAAATTTCTTCTTGCTACAAGTAGATTACCAATTTCTGGTGGTTCATAATCTTCAAAAGATATTGATTTAGTTTTTGCTTCTTCTTCTAAATCTATTTCACCATTGTAAAGAACCATAACCTTCTTGTTGGTACACTCATTTGCATAATATCCTCTTCCTTGACACTTGAAACATTGGACAAAACTTGATTTACTCGACCTTGTAATTGATTTGCCTTTATCTAGAATTGGATTGTACTTAGATTCTTCTTTAGAGGCAGATCGAGATTGATTTGGCCTTAAATAATCCTTTTGAAAATTCGACTTGTTGTCTTTAGGATAATTTGACCTTGAATGACCATCTCCATAGTTTGATCTTGATGTGTTCTTTCTTTTGAGCTGTTGTTCAATAAGTACAACCTTGTACATCATCTCTTCAAGTTCTTCATATGGCTTTAATTCAAGACTGTCTTGTATTTCTTTGTTTAATCCTCAAAGAAATCTTGACAAAGTGGCTTATCGGTCTTCTTGTACATTGGCTCTAATCATGAAAGTTTCTAGCTCCTGAAAATACTCTTCCACACTCCTATTACCTTGCACAAGTTTCCTTAGGCTTTGATGTAACTCTTTGTAGTAATAGGTAGGAACAAACCTTCTCCTCATAAGATTTTTCATTTTTTTCCAAGTTTGCACATGATAGTCTTGATTTCTTCTTCGAGTAATCACTAGTTGATCCCACCAACTCAATGTATAATCATGGAACTCAGTGGCTGCCACTTTAATCTTGTTTTCTTCTGTGTAGTTTTGAAAAAAAAACCAGTTCTATCTTTGTCTCCCATTCTAGATAAGCATCAGGATCACTCTTGCCATAGAAAGGTGGTATTCTTAACTTTAGACCATCAAAGTTTTATGGTCTAGGCCTTCTTTCCTATCTACCTCTTCTATGACCTCTACGACTGTTGTGAGAAGTATTTTTCCTGCTTTCATAGTAATCTTCAGCTGCTCTATCTTGATGTGGTTGATTAAACTCTCCTAGATTGTTATTTTTTTCTCTGTAAGTTCTTCTTCTCCTAGACTGTTCTGAACCATGGCCTGAAACAGAGCTTCTTTTAGCTCTATTATTAGCCTCAATCTTCTCATCCATCATCTTTGACAACTGAGCAGTTATAGCTTCCACCCATAACTTATTAAACTGAGTATTGGATCCTTCAACTTCTTCATCACTATCTCTAGCCATTTTACCTTGCACAAACATCAAACAAATAACTAGCATTGATTTCTTTGATTCAAACTCAACCAAAATTCAAATGATCAAACAAAATTCTATGAAACCGGAAACGTTTTTCCTTAATCAATAACTCTTAATATAGCATAGAATAGATGGATATATGTTTTAAAACAAGTTAGATTATGCCTAAACAACACAGAAAATAGTTTTAGCACAAATCTGCTACAAAACAGTTTTTTAGACAATTCCAGCAGATTCCTAAGAGTCAAATTCATTTTTCTTCCACCACAGATCAATATCTAAGGACTTAAGACCACAAATGTACTTGTTTATCACTTAATCACTGTCCTAAATAAAATATATATGAATTTTGTAATGATTTTCACAACCAGAATTCAAATGGAAAAAACAGAAGATAAATAGTCAAATAGATGAAGAACAAGATACTCCCTGTTTTATCAACATCAAAGGCTTCAAAGTGGCTCTGATACCCCTTCATAAAGTCATCCTTACATCCAAACACACTTTGAAACCTTGAACATAATGGAAATGATGGAATGGATGCGGAATGATGGTGTTTTGATGGTGAAAATGATCCTGGACAGATTGGATGGATGACAGACGTGATGAATGATGGATTATGGATAGAAAATGGATCGATAGGAACTCACAAAGGTTTCGAAAGGCCCTTGATACACCTAGGTGATCTTAGGATATTACACACCTAAAGATGAAAACATAATTGGATATTACACACCAAATCTTGAACCAAATTAGAAAGAATTTTTGATAAAAAGATGTTGTGTCTAAAATGAGTTATACAACAAGAATAAATAGAAAATAAGAGGGTTCATGCATGTAGGAGATAAGGAGAGTTGAAATATCGAATTCCATGCATGAAGTAGTAAGAAGAACATTCAATAAATGATGTGCATGCACCAGATTTGAATTTGAAGTGCGTGGGCCTTTATTCACCTTCTCTTGGCCTTCTTTGATCAATAATGGGCCATTATGAAGTATCCAACTTGCCTCATTAAAAACCAAACTTGGAAAACCCAGTGGGACAAAACCAAGCTTGCGAAAAAGAGTACACGCTGAATACTTACCCAATTATTGATCAATCTTGAGTTTGAATGCAATGTATTGCTATTGGATTATCTTCAAAGCTCAAGTGTTTAAATTGATCTTCTAAATCGATTAAAACCTTCCTAATTGCTCCAGAAAGTCTCTTAGCTTTTGATCTTGTCATAAGACCAGTTGGTATCTCAAAAGTGCATTCCTCTTTATGCTCATCCTCATCTACAAGCTTATCCTCTTCATCACCTTCAGCTTCTAATTCTTTGTTTTCCATGATTGCATCAACTCCTTGTTCTTTGTCCAATGGAGCTGTATCAATATGCAACATTTAATATTAAAATTGAAGAATACAAATTCAACAATCACTTCCAAGTTATAAAAGCTCTACTACGACATCAAATTTTAGTATCCACTTGAAGACAAACTCATCCATCATATATCAAGTTAAAAACACAAGTCCAACTCTCAAGTTCCAAAAAAACCAAATAAAATAAAGTCACTCAACCTAAAAGGACAAAGACCACCTCCACAAAAAATGAAAGAAGATTGAAGACAAAATCATCATTTATGTCAACATGCCTCAAAGAAAAAGCATCAAGAGTATTCACCGCTCCTATTTTGAAGACACCTCATAAAAGAATCAAGCTTATTCACCCTTCCAAATCTTAGCTTCAAGACACCTCAACTTTAAAGAATCAAACATTAACAAAGCATTTGTGTATAAATAAGAAAGAGAGCACTGGAGAAGGTAGATTTTTTTTTAAGTGAGATATCACCTCAAAATTCCATGTACTTTTCTTTAAGTTTTCATCATTGTATTTTGAAATTTGTATTTTAAATCTTGTGTTTAAAACAAGTTTAATAAAGTACTTTTAATCATATCATTTTCCTAGTAATTTATTATAATCGTAATCTTTCAAAATTTTCAAGTAAACTTTTACAAATTTCAAGTGTTTATATACAACAACTAAGTTATTTATAAACATATTATAACATGAGTTTTAGAAATTTATTATTAATTATAATAAAAACATTGGGCTATAAAGAAACGTAAGGGTTTTGACCCAAAAAAGTAAAAGTTATGTAATAACATAAATACCTTCTTATACCTTTTTGGGTTTTGCCGTCTCAAAAACATTGTACTTGTTTAGGAAACAAAGAAAACTAACACTTGATAAGGTTCTTCATTTTTCCATACTTCAATGACTAAAAATTTCTTAAACTCTTTTGTTTTTTCATATCCGTCCGTTTATATTTAGATATCGAAAATCTCTGTTTTCAAAACGGTTTTCCCAGATTCTCATCATATCTATTCAATTTGCTTCCTTTTGCTTTTATGTTCAATCAAAAAGGGTTTTGGTGGTGAGAATTGTGGTTCTTCTTCGTCATCTTCTTCTTTTTCAGGAATTATATTCCCCAAAAATGAATTGACATCATGCATTCTTCCCTTCAGTTGATGAACTGAAATCGAACCAATGACTTAAGGATCTATCTTCTCCATTTCTCTATCAATCCATCATAATCTTTTCTTCAACCTTTCAAAAACTACAAATTAATTGATTCAAGACACGTAATTAATCAACATTTCCTTTAAGAATGAAAACTAAAACTAATTTTACTGTGTGGCTGAAACTTCCATTTAAGAAACAACTTTCAAATATTTGAAAAGGGGGGAACGAATCGACGCATACATTAGCATGAATATGTTAAGTCAAAGTAGCTAAAATGATTTTTGGTACACAAATCCCAATTTTTTCGAGCATAAACACCTTTTGTAATCCTGAAGAGAGTTTGAGACGAAATCGAATTAAATACCTGTAAGGTGAGAAGCCAACAACACCCATACCAAAGGCACTTTCGACATCATCGAAGACTCGATCATGACATGGTTCTCAATTTTCTAGAGTTGACATCGATTTCGTTTTTTTGTTGAGGAAGAAGAAGGAAAAGATAAAAAAAACCCTATGTTGTAACATTACTCACTCAGTTTCTTAATACTTGACTTTCTATATGTCATTTTTTGTTTCACAAATCTTGATTTTTTACTTTTTTACATAATGTTTTCTTCTTCTCAAATATATCCAGTCATACTTTTTGACTCAAAACAATCATTATACACGTATTTCGTGCCAATATTTGAGGAAAGAGAAATGAAAATAGATATTATTTTATAAGAATTGAAATTTGAAAATAATGTTTAAATGAGTCAAAGAGAGAAAATTAGTCGTTATTTTCTTAATATGTGTGAAAACTCTAAAAAAATAAATAATAGGGAGTATTAATTTAGGGTTGTAGAATAGAGAGAAAAATATAGAGGTCACGTCTCGCGTGGAAAGCTTAGTGAAACGACGGAGGCGAGAAGGTTTTTCAGTAGATTTTTTTAGATTGTACAAATTTACTATACATGATGACATGGCAAGATAAGTTAACTTTCTATAAAACTGATGTGGACGGACCTCAAATAGGTCCTTTTATATAATATAATTATATTTTATTCCCTTATATTATTCTCTGTTCTAGTCTTCAAAAGTTTAGCCGTTACCCACTGAATAGTCTATAACTTTATCGGTTTATTAATGGGTAATATCACTACATGTACATTTTATAACCTATAATTAGTTATTTGACATCTAAGTTATAGGTACTCTAATCCTCTTTTTTTTTTTAAATTCCATTTTATTCTTAGAGTATACTCTCTCTCTCTCACTTGCCTTGGCTAATCTCTTTTTTTTTTTTTTGCTCTTGTGACAAATTTGTGTTTTTATTACTTATTTTTTGGGTTTAGATTTATGATTTATTTTTGTATTTTGGGTTTATATTTTGGATTTATGGTTTATATTTTAGGGTTTAGGGTTTTATAATTTGGGGTTTAGAGTTTATTTATGAGGTTTAAGGTTTATATAATTTGAGGTTTAGAGTTTATATTTTGGGGTTTGGGGTTTATATTTTGGGGGTTTAGGGTTTATATAATTTGGGGTTTAAGGTTTATATTTTTTTTGGGGGGGGGGGTTTGGGTTTAGGGTTTATATTTTAGGGGTTTTAGTTTATATTTTGAGATTTTAGGTTTATATTTTGGGTTTAGGGTTTATATTTTGGGGTTTTTGGTTTATATTTTTTGGGTTTTTGGGTTTATAATTTGGGGTTTTGGGTTTGGATTTTGGGGTTTAGGTTTCTATTCTCGGGTTTTGGATTTCTATTTTGGGGGATTTGGGTTTATATTTTTGTTTTGAGTTTATAATATTTTCAATAGTCCGACTATTACGTTCAGTAGTACGACTATTCTTGGGTTTATATTTTATTAACCAAAATTACTATTCAGTATTTAAAAAATATAAATCCGTTTCAAATAATTTTAGTTATGTTAGATTCATAAAAAATATGTTTTTAAAGTAAGGTTTTATGATTTGATTATTTGAATTAAAAACTTAATCCTTAAAAAAGAATGGAAAGATAAAAAAAGAAGAGAGACAAGGAGATGAATAAGATGTCTGTCTCGATTGCACACCAAAGATAGAAAAAAAGATAATGATGGTATATTAACACCAAAATATAATTATACACATCTTTTGTATGTCCACTTAATATTTTAGAAGATATGTTTATTAATTCACCATTTATTAATAATATTCTGACTATAGAAAATTTAAAATAAGAGATGACCGCATGTTCACTTTTAATATTTTCAATTTAAAGAGTTGGTAGATGTTGTCATTATTATCCCTGGCTGTATGTGCTTTGTCCTTATTTTGATTGTATGTCTTTAAATAGGCTGTAAGCTGAATCAAATAAAATCAAGGAACGTTAATCTCTCTTCATAAACCCTCTCTTTCACTCAAACACTTTCTCCTCTTCATCTACACTATGTTCTTGATTCATACTCAAACCCATAATATGTTTTTATATCTACTGCATTTCTAACATGGTATCAAAGTATATTGCTTTATTTATACTCATTCTACTTTATTCCCTTTTACTATTCTCTATTCTAGTCTTCATAATTTAAAAATATTAGTCAAGACAAACCAATAAAACATTGTGTAGTTGTGGGCTTTAGAGTTATATTTTAAAGAATGATGCTCAAATTGAGACAATTCAACATGATGATAATGAAGTTGTCATTATGGCTAAGAACAAGTGGCTTTAGGAAAACTATACTATTCTTAAGAACATCCAAATTATCTAGAATCATCAATTATTGAATCTTAATTTTATTGTGAAACTGTCAAGGAGTTTTGGATACTTTTAATAACGTTTTTTTGGAACATTTCCAACTTTTTTTAGGGTCTTTGAAGTGTAGAAAGCTACCAATAATCTGGGAAAAAAAGATATGAAGTTCACTCAACATTTTGGCAGGTTTAGTTTCTTTGGACTTATCTTGAGATGCTTAGTCCAAGTTTAGTAAATCCAACTGTTATGCATGAAAAGTATGAGAAAGATAAGGTGTTTGGCATTCTACTAAATTTGAATTCAACCTACCACGACCTTATAAAACATCTCCTAAGGAAAAAAGCTTCCAAGCCTTAAAGAAGTGTGTGTTCAAAATTCTAAAACCCATGTTATAATATGTTTATAAATAACTTAGTTGTTGTATATAAACACTTGAATTTAGCGACTGCACTGTTGGTGGCTAAATTTAGAGACTAATTTGCGACTGTTTTGCAACTATTTTAACAGTGTCAAAATTTAGTCGCAAAAAAATTGGTAAAAGGAGCCGAAAACATGAAGATGTAAAGTAGTGGCTATTTTTGTGAACATTTAGCGACTGTTTTGTGTTTTAGCAATGTAGTCGCTAATTAATTACAAAAAGAGTGACTGTTTTGCAACTGAACTTTTTTTAAAAACGATTAGTCGCAAATCAGTCTCTAAAATTAGAGACTAATTTGCTACTGCGTATTCTTGTCGCAAACTAGTTGGCAGTTGGTTTAATACCCACATGTTTTTTGTGTTTTTGGTAGGTGTAACTAAAAATTGCAACTGTTTTTTAGTCTCAAATCAGTTGCAAAATAGTCACAAATTAGTGGCAAATTAAAGCACATGTTTTTACATGTTGGGTAGTTGTAACTAAAAATTTGCAACTGTTTTTTAGTCTCTAATCAGTTGAAAAATAGTCACAAATTAATGGCTAATTTTTCTATATATACAAAGACAATCATGTCATTTTTATTTACACCTCAAAACTATTACAAAAATCTCTTCTATAATAAACAAAAATGGCTAATAATTACAATATTTGGAATTTTAGAGATTGAATGTATAATCGGATCGATGAAGCCTCGGGAAATATTACCGCTGAATTCGCTGCAGGGGTGGAAGAGTTCATGTTGGTTGCAAGTAATCAACCGATAGCGCAAAGTAGTGGTGGTCAATTTTACTGCCCTTGTATTTGTTGCAAGAATACTAAATTTCTCACTGCACGTAAAATTTGGACACACACACATATATATATAGTAGAGGGTTTATGAAAAATTATTATGTTTGGTAGACATGTTGAGATAGTGAATAATGCATTTCAAGGTACCGCAACTTTTGATAACTATGTTCATGGGGGTTATCAAAATGTTGAGGAACCTAACCAAGAGGCAAAAAGCTTTTACAATATGTTAGAAGCTGCTAAAAATCTGCTATATGATGGTTGCAATGAAGGTCAATCACAATTATCTTTAGCTGCTCGGTTATGAATATTAAAGCAGATTATAATATTGGTGAGAAATGCATGGACTCGTGGGTAGGAGGACTGTTTTCAGAATATATGCCAGACGGAAATCAGTCAACTAGTTCATATTACGAGACCGAGAAATTAATGCGTAATTTAGGTCTCCCATTTTACACAATTGATGTGTGCTTAGAAAATTGCATGATCTTTTGGAAAGAAGATGAAAAATTGGATAAGTGTAAATTTTGCAAACAAGTGAGATGAAAGTCTAGCGAGGGGCGAACAAAGGTACCTTATAATCGTATGTGGTATCTTCCTATAGCTGACAGATTAAAGATGTTGTATCAAAGAGAGTGAACTGCAACAACAATAAGATGGCACGCTGAGCATGATTCAGAAGAGGGGGAAATGTGTCATCCATCTGATGCAGCCGAGTGGAAAAATATTCAATCGATACATCCTCGGTTTGCTTAGGAACCAAGAAATATGTATCTTGGATTATGTACGGATGGATTTAATCCATTTGGTATGTCTCATAATCATTCATTATGGCATGTGATTGTGACTCCATATAACTTTCCTCCGGGTACATGTGTAAAGAAAAAGTACTTGTTTCTTACAGTATTGAATTCTGGACCAAAACATCCACGAGCAAGTCTTGACGTGTTTCTTTGACCACTTATTGATAAGTTAAAAGAATTATGGTCCACTGGAGTTGAGGCGTATGATGTACCTCTGAATTAAAATTTCAATTTAAAGGCAGTCCTCATGTGGACGATTGGCGACTTTCCAGCTTACGGCATGTTATCTGGATGGAAAACACATGGACAATTGGCATGTCCAATTTGTATGGATGAAACTAATTCTTTTCAACTACCAAATGGTAGAAAGATTAGTTGGTTTGACTGTCACAGATGATTTCTTCCTCATGGTCATGCACTAAGAAGAAATAGAAAAAACTTTTTAAAAGGAAAAAAAGCTTTGAATGATTATCCACCTGAAGATTTATCTGTTGCGCAAGTTCTATATGAGCATATTAGGGAAGTTGAGCCACCAATAACATCTGTTTGTGGGGGAAATGGTCATGAAGTCAAACTGGATGGCTACGGTGACTGGCACAATTGGCACAAGAAAAGCATATTTTGGGAGCTACCATATTGGATGGATCTCGCTCTACGGCATATAGAGAAGAACTTTTTGATAACATAATGTTCACCATTATGAATGTTAAATATAAATCGAATGATAATGTGAAGTCAAGATTGGATGTAGCAAAGTTTTGTTCAAGGAAAGAGATGCATATTGATGATAAAGGCAGAGCCCCATTTCCTATTTACATAATGACTCCAATAGCCATAGAATGTCTACTTAATTGTGTCAAACATGACGTCAAATTTCCATATGGGTATTCATCAAATTTATCTACTTGTGCGAATACTAAAGGCTAGAAGTTTACTGGCATGAAAACTCATGACTGCCACGTTTTAATGGAACGCCTACTTTCATTCATCCTCACAGATTTGTTGCCTAAAATTTTTCATCTTGCATTATCAGGTAGTGATTAACTGTATTTACTAACTAATTTTAATAATATATACTAACATTGTCAAATTTACTTTAGATTACAGGTATTGGAGGGTTCTTTCGTGATTTATGTTCTAGGACTTTGAAAGAAGATAGTGTTAGAATTTGATAGGCTTAGAATTTAATCCTAAACTAGTACTGCAGAGAACAATTCAAAGTAGCACAACAAAGGGTATCGAATCCACAGGGACCAGAAATGCACGTTCAGTTAAAAACTCGAATATGGCTAAAGTGAGAATAATAGTTAGATTATCGAATTCAAAACGGTAATTGTAAAACGGTTTAAAAATTATAATAATAAAACGCTAGGCAATAGTGAAATCCGTAGGTATTCAGGTTTAAAGTTAAGTTAACATGCAAGATTTTAGTTTGAAAATAATTCTCAACATGAAAGACGAATGTAGTTTAATCTCCTCTCGGAGTATTAAACCCTATG
>OVBE01003637.1:0-26221 GCA_900406425.1 Iberis pinnata
TATATATATATATACTATCAAAATTGGGTCGAAATCCATACATTTTCTCCAAGCGAGGTCTAAAATATGTTGTATAAACTCTTTTCAACGTGAATCAAACTTATAATTTTCTAGACTCTTACGTTTTTAAAATCTAAGAGTTTAACCACTCGATCAACTCATCGTTAGTAATATAAATCGAGATTTATCGATTTAAGTATGAGTAAATTCACATTATGTAGCACGTGCATGTTCAAGGATCAACAGAAAACATGCATTAAACAAAGGATCATTTTCTTATGATGCATTCGTATATTACTTGCGTTAACATCACTCTTTATTGCGTAAGATTCGATTTCTTAATTTTCTATATACAAAGTCATATCTTGGTTTTGGTTATATATAGCAAGAAAAATTAAATTTCGTGAACTATTTTTTTTTTTTTTGTTAAAAAACTTTAAATGATAATAATTCCATATGTATTATAATAATCAAAATGTTTTTTTTTAAAGAGTGATTAGTTTGGTTAGAAATAAAAGTTTTAATTATAGTGATTTAGAATTATTTAGAAAACTAATTTTAATCAAAAAAAATTTTTGTGCACCAATGTTTCATTCCATATTCATATGTTTACTTATGATTAAAACGCGTCGGGTAAATTGTAACGCTCCAATCTCTAGGTCGCTACTACCGAGTCCAATAACCCTTAATATGATACTGTCCGTTTTGGGCCACAAAGATCTGCACGACTTTCTTATTGGGTACCACGCTAAAAGACCTGCACGTTCACACTAATTTGGGGTATTTGACTCCTTATATACTAGTCAATCATTGACTAGTTTTTCGATGTGGGATATTTGTGTTTGACCACACATGGATCCCATAAATCACTCCAGTAGAGAACGCAGCGTCCTCGTTGCATATCAGCCGACCCTCCTGATTTCATTCGAGAATCGACCGCATTCTGCCCCAATCCCTGGGCCGCTACTACCGAGCCCAATAACCCTTATTATGATATTGTTCGCTTTGAGCCACAGACCCGCACGACTTTCGTATTGGGTACCACCCCAAAAGGCCTCACACTAATATAGGATATTGGACTCCTTATATATTAGTCAATCTTTGACTTGTTTTTCCAACGTGAGATATTTGTGTTTGACCACATGTGGATCCCACATAAATCCCAAGCTAAAGCATAAAAGATAATAAAGATAGATAGAAAAGCTTGATAGATAATCAAATGGTTTTTTTTTTTTTTTTGATAATCAAATGGTTAAAGTGTTCATTTTTGCATTCATTTTATCGAAATTCAAACTCTAAATAACTATATTTTTCTGCCTTATATGGATTTTTTGTGAATAAGTTTTTGTCTATCCGAATATAAGAAATAAATATATTTATTATTCACATAAAAAAAAAACTGTTATATAGTGTTTATGTAGCGAAGAGGAAAATAAGGAGCCACCAAAATAATGCTTGGTGTCAAGTGAAACGAACATAAATGGAGCGAAATCGAGGAGGCTTGTCTTCTAATATTTTTACTTATGTAATATAAATCAAGACTGAAAAAATAAAAATAATGATAAAGCAAATTTGAATCAATGGTACAAAAAATAAAAAATTAAATAGGTAAATAAATATGATATATTGTCAAAAAATGATATAAAACCTATCTAATAACACTAAAGGTGTTAAAACGGGTTAAAATCCGCAAATTAGGCCCAACACGGACCATCACGGGCGGGTTTGAACAAAAAAAATTATGTCCATAGAAAGACGGGTTTCGCGGGTTGACCCATCGTAGACAGCAGGTTTAAGGGGTTTTTGTCTGCGAGTTGGCGGATCAGTCCGTGGACGACTTTTTTAAACAAAAAATAATTAAATTATAAATAGTTTTATGTTTTATTACATAGATTATAATTTATTAAATACATAAAACATAAAACTTCAGTGTATAAACATAAAATACTTACAAAAAATATATTTAAGTTATTTTTCACTTAATTAAGTTGCTAAATTAAAAAATATATACATTTTAATTTTAATTTTAATTTTTACATAATCAAACAACAAATATAGTGTCTGCGAGCTAACCCGCTAAACCGCAAAATTCCCGGACATGGACTTGGATAATATATAAGTTGCCCGCGGGTTGGTTAACCCGCCACGGATAAAAGAAATTGAACCCGTTGCGGAACAGACCTAATGAACGCGGCTGTCGACTGTCCGAATCATATTTTAGCAAAAATTATTGATTTGTAGATTTACACAATATATTATATAATTAATAAATAAATTATTAAATGATGATCACAACTTAAGTTTCTTTAAGTTTCTTTAGATAGTTTAAATAAGTTTGAAAACCATTGTGGGTTCTATGTATAATATGGTTTGTTATAGTTTTGGTTTATAAAATTAATAAAAAATGATCAACTTACATATATGAAAACAATTTGAATATGACTATCGCTAACGATCAAAACAATGACACGATATCAAACTCGGTTAGTTCTCATAATTTGTAAGTTTCTCAAGTTTTGTATGATTAATCTAACAAACTAAAATCTTAAATAAGTTTGAAAATCATTGTGTCTATGTATATAATAATATTGGTTGTTATATTTTTGGTTTATAAAATTAATAAAAAACTGATCAAATTATGTGAAAACAATTTGAATATGGCTATCGCTAACGATCAAACAATGACAAACTAATTTTAGTTCTCATAATTTGTAAGTTTCTCAAGTTTTGTAACAAACTAAAATTTATTTGAAAACTATTGTGGTCTATGTATAATATTGTTTGTTATATTTTTGGTTTATAATATTAATAAAACATGATCAATTTACTTATGTGAAAACAATTTGAATATGGCTATCACTAACGATCAAAACAATGACAGGATACCAAACTCGGTTAGTTCTCACAATTTGTAATTTCTCAAGTTTTTGTATGATTAATATTTTTTGTTATATTTTTGGTTTATCAAATTAATAAAAAAATGATCAACTTACTTATGTGAAAACAATTTGAATATGGCTATCTCTAACGATCAAAACAATGACAGGATACCAAACTCGGTTAGTTCTCACAATTTGTAAGTTTCTCAAGTTTTTGTATGATTAATATCACAATCTAAAATTTTTTTGTTATGGTTCTATGTATAATATTTTTTTGTTATATTTTTGGTTTATAAATTTTTTATAAAATGATCAACTTACTTATGTGAAAACAATTTGAATATGGCTATCTCTAACGATCAAAACAATGACAGGATACCAAACTCGGTTAGTTCTCACAATTTGTAAGTTTCTCAAGTTTTTGTATGATTAATATCACAATCTAAAATTTTTTTGTTATGGTTCTATGTATAATATTTTTTTGTTATATTTTTGGTTTATAAATTTTTTATAAAATGATCAACTTACTTATGTGAAAACAATTTGAATATGGCTATCTCTAACGATCAAAACAATGACAGGATACCAAACTCGGTTAGTTCTCACAATTTGTAAGTTTCTCAAGTTTTTGTATGATTAATCTAACAACCTAAAATCTTAAATAGTTTAAGAAATTGAGGAAAAAAAAGTTTGAAAATAATTGTGGTTAACGAAGAATGTTTTCTAAGAAAATTAGTTTCAATTTTAATTTTTTAAATAATTAGTGAAATCATTTAATTTTTTTATAAAGTCAAAGTAGTATTTGTTAACATGTAAAGTTTTCTGTCTTACTAATATCTATGACCAATTTTTAAGAAAAAAAGAAACTGACCTTTAATTGTCTAGCAGTGTTAAGCAACTATAGTAAAACCCATTGTTAAAATCATCAATATAATCTGCAAGATCAAAAAAATAAACTTTGTTAATAATGATAACAGTTATTTATTTATACAAATAATGATTTAACTTGTTTCTACAAAATTTTCAATTGTTCTTACCCTCAACAACAGATTAGGGTAGACTTATATAACAATCAATCTTGATCTTAAGGAACCTTCTGGTTGGTATAGTGTCTCTTGCTCCTTGACCTTTAAAAATGGTTTCTTTTAGCAAAAAATGGTAACAGAGACAAGAAAACATGTCATGAAACATACAAAAGAAGTAGAGAGAGAACAAGTTTATATCGGAGATTAGTACAAATCTCCATCTCTGGTCTTTACTAGTAATGCTTTCAAGTTTTTTTTGTGTGTGAAATGAATGGAAACTTAAGAAAGCAATAGTCTATATATAAAGAAACTTCTAGGGAATATAAGAAGAGTAACGGTAGGAATTTCTGACACATTTATGTATCAAATAAATAAGGAAATAAATATATAGCCGTTGTTCAAATTGTGTTTATTATTTTATTTCTATAAAAATTTGAATTAGAAAGAGTAGCTTTTAGTGTGATTGGTTTGAAGGGATAAAATAATAATATAAAAGGAGAAGATAATTATGTACTTGGAACTTGCAAGTTCTAAGATGATTACTCGTAGTAACATATAAAGATTATAAAATATTAGACCCTTTAAAAGAAAATCTAAGGAATAGAAGATAAAATGCAAACTAATTTCTGTTTTATCTTTTGGGCTACATTATACACTATCCGTTACAAAATAGTTGTAACTAGATGATATACCGCGTTATGCGCAGAAATATGCTCTAATATATAAAGTAAAACTTAAATTTTATGTATTATTATATAGTTTTTAAAATAATTAATGATTATAGAATTTTTCAACTATATTCATATAAATAATAAGTAAACATGTGATGATTTGTGGAAAATATCTAATAATACATAAAACATAATAAATATATTTTTTATTTTTAAAATAGTATATATAGATATGTTAAAATATATGTTAGATTGGTTTATTAATTAAGATACACATATTTAATAATATAAATTTTATAAGCATATTTCAAAATTTAATATAAATAGTTTTATATTATTTAAATATTAACAAATTTTAAATTATTTATTTTAAATTTTATTATGTTATATATTATATTTATAGTCTTAGAACATATATTTTCATAAATATTTTATTCGTACTCGCATGCTCTCTTGGTCTTCTAAATGTTTATCTTTTGCAGAACGATTACAAGTTATTCAGTATGTGATTCATAATACCACAACTTTTGGTTATCGGTTTTTCCCCTCTTTTTTAAATGCCTTGACACCATTGATTTCCTTTGCTTTGCCTTTCTTTGGACATGTTCACCAAAGAGTTTGTATAAAGCAAAAATTGCATGGTTTACTGTGTGCACACCCAAGCCAGAAGGAGGACTTGATCTGCGTAACCTGAGGGACACAACCATTGTTTTCCGCCTCTCCCTAATCTGGAGACTCATTTCTTATGCCAACTTGCTTTGACACTTTATGGAATACAACACCCACGCCCAGGGCCGGTCCTGAGATTCTGGGAGCTTGAAACAAAATTAAAAAAAAAGTTAAGGCTTGTAATTTATCTTATTGTTTTGGGGGCCATAAAAACAGACATATATATAAAATTTTAAGTTTTGGGGCATTAACTATGAAGATGAGCTTATAAAATATGGGGACTGTAGGCGAATGTTTCATACGGCTTTGCTCAGGGCCGGCCCTGCCCACGCCAAAGGGTTTTTGGATTTGGCAGAAAATATTACAAATTCGCCCAGTGGCTAAGCGTTCTATTCCCTATTTTATTCATTCTGGTTGTAATGTGAATTTCTGGCTTGATAATTGGACTTGCAGGAACAGCCTTTGTGACATTGTTGGACTTGCAGGCGCAGCTGGGCATCTCAAGAACCGCTGCAGTCGCAACTGCCTATCCTACTGGCGTATGGACCTTTCGTCGCCGTCCTCTCCTTCTCCAACTAACTCATTCCTTGTCTACATTGTGGATACCAGTTCCGGATGCTGGACTGGATATTCCCACAAGGAAGCATCAACCATATTCTTTTCTTTTTTTCTTTTCCTCGCGCTCTACATGGAATCAACTACGCATTAAGCATCCCAAACCACCATGGACCCGCCTGGTTTGGATCCCTCAAGGAATTCCTCACCTTGCATTCATCACGTAACTAGCATTGCATGATCGTCTATCCACTGGTACACGCATGAGAGCATGGGGCATCCAACAACTTTGTATCTTGTATGGTGAACTATATGAATCCAAAGATCACTTGTATATTGCCTGTCCATATGCATACACTGTTTGGACCAACCTTCCTAGGTCTCTCACATGCTCACGTGTTAATCCTGACTGGAGTATCATGGTTAGCCACCTGCTATCACCTCTACCCACGTTTGACTGCATTCTGCTTCATCTCTGTTTTCAAGCTGCCATCTACTACATCTGGAAAGAACGAAATGATCGTATCCATCATTCTCCGCCTAAACCTCCACATATTCTCACTCGGTTCCTACAATCTTATATCACATCCCAACTCTCTTCTTTGAGATATACTCCTCCTCACCGGTTTGTTGGTCTAGGTCCTCGTTTAGCTCTTCTCCAACAACATTCTTTTTTTTATAACTAGGTTTTTCCCACCGGATTTACTAGTTATGGTTTTTAATGAGGCCGTTAAGAATTGCTCACGTCTCATGTTTTTCCAACAATTTTGCTTTTTAAGTTATAAAAGTACCTTTTTATCTCTTTTTATTGTATGTAACTTTTTTTTATTAATAAATTTCACATTTAATCAAAAAAAGAAATTTGCAAATACCAATTTTCTGAATGTATAATACAAACAAGTAAATCATTGATAATATACACTTTTAAATAAGTTTAGTTCATACTTGTGCAAAACTTTATCTAAAACTTTTTTCACTCATCTATTGACCATTTAAAAAAGTCAACGTTTGTTGTTGCTATTCCGACCATCTTCTCCAGAGTTACAACTACTCTTCTTCTTCCCACTCTGTGATGATTTAAAAGAAGAACTTGAATCTCCATCACTCTTCTTTCCACTTTGTGATTTATACGAACTCGAATCTTCATTCTTCTTCTGCGATTTCGAACTCGATTCTCCTCCTTCATTCTTATGTGTTTTAAAACTTGAATCTCCTTCATTCTTCTTAAGAGATTTAGAATGTGAATCTCCATCATTCTTCTTATTAGACTTTGAATCTCCATCACTCTTCTTACTAGACTTTGAATCTCCATCATTCTTCTTACTAGACTTTGAATCTCCATCACTCTTCTTACTAGATTTTGAAGAATCTCCATCATTTTTCTTATTAGACTTTGAAGAATCACCATCATTCTTCTTATTAGACTTTGAGTTTGAAGAATCTCCATCATTTTTCTTATTAGACTTTGAGTTTGAAGAATCTTTATCATTCTTCTTGTTTGATTTGGAGTTATTAGAATCTCCTTCGTTTGTTTTAAAGCTAGTGGACTCGATCTTAAGAGTTTTAGATGTTAAACAATGACGAACATGAACTCGGTGACTTACTGTTTCAGTTGAACAGCTCCCTTGTACATTAACTACAAGCATTGCTTCTTTATCTCGTGTGTCTTCACACCACCAATTTTGAGGAATACCATCTACGAACTCTTCTAATGTATGAAATTCTTCATGGTGAATCGATACTTCTACAAAATTATCCGGTTTTATTGTTCCTGCTGCAGGCATTACCTGCAAAAGAAAAACGAAGATCGAATCAAATACCCAAACGCCTAGGACTAATTTTAGTTTGGGGGGTGGGCACAATTACCCGGAACCAAAGAACAGAACTGAAAAATTAAGTTCGATTCGGATACGGTTCTTTTTAGATTACCCGAATGGTTCTTGCCAAGATCCATAGATATCAGTTCAGTTGCCTTCCGAACCGATAGGAATCGAAAATATAATGTAAGTGATTATACCTAAGAACCATGAATATATGTCCTTCTTACCAATTTTTGGATATTTTCGGTTTATTGTGGGTATTTTCGGTCTCAAATATTTTGGATATTTTAAGTTCTTTATGTTCTTTCGGGTATTTTTGGTTCTTTTGGGTATTTTGGATATTTGAATATTCTGGGGTTCTTTTGGGTACTTTTGGGTAAAATATCTTAATTGAACAGGAACGGTTCCAAAATTTTAGATCCAAACCTAACCAAACCGAACCAATTTTGTAATGGTTCATATATGGATCCTATATTGAAGGAACCGAAAGAATCGAAACCGAACCGATTTTCTAATGGTTTATATATGGATCCTATATTGAAGGAACCGAAAGAATCGGAACCGAGAAAACCGGAACCAAATAACCGAATGCCCACCCCTAAGGATATACCTCGAGCCACCGTGGGAAACCAAATGAGCCTAAAGGATGTAACTCCAAAGTTTCTTCTCCATCTTCTTTAACCATACTTTGTCCTTCACATAAGATTCTGAATACAGCATTCTCCTTAACACATTTGTTAGTAATACGAAGCACGAATGTGTCTTGGTTCTGTAAAACGATGCTGTTGCTACTAACAATTGTCTCAGGAACATAACGTAAGTCGTTAAGCAAAGCTTTGACTTGCTCGTTGGTCTTGATGATTCTACCAAACTCTTGTCTTCTTACTGATCTATCAACATGTTCTATCTTTACATGTAATTTACAACGTACAGGTTTATGATCACTCTCTGTTACGTCCATACAACCATCATACCTGTCAAAAACCCGCACCAGATCGAAATTGTTTAAAGACAGACTCTTGAGAAGGTTAAGAGTTTGAATACACTTACAGCATAATCGAAGCAACAACTGGACAGTCTAAACTGCATTCAGATTCAGGACTTGTGCGTGTGTCTCTGTATATTACTCTATCACACCAAGCCGGAATCCGCTTTTTCTCTCCTGAATCGTATCCTGAGGAAGAAAAGGTTTTGTTTTAAATATGTAACAAGACTTGTATACAATTGATTGGTTTATGTATAATAATACCTCCTAAGCCAGGTTGGTGTCTTTCAAACTTATAAGTTGGAGGAAAAGTGATGATAGCTTCACGCATTCCTTGGAAAACTTTTCCAGCTTTCATCTCTGCTCTGAGTTGATCTTTTTCTCTAAGCCAATCGAAGCTTCTTTGTGAGACAAAGTCTCTAGCTTCATCATATGATATACCAAATAACCGGTAGTTAAAATCACCGAAAAATACAACCATGTCTGCCTCTGCTAGGTCCTGTTTTGTCTCTTCCGTGTTGACGTTTACATTCTGCAGAAATCATGATGGGTAAGAGACTCAAATCGAACCGTGATCATTATCTTTGTGTTAAACTAGGGGCTTACATTAGCACTCTTTGTGGAATGAGAACTGGTAGATACACCAGCTGCAAAAGTTAAAAGCTATGAGATATATTATAGGCAGATGGCTTTAGCAACAAGAAGAGAGGTGAAAAAGTGGGGATATAGATTGTACCAGCTGGTGCATTATGAGCATTTGATGATCTAGAAAAGGACATTGTTTTGTAAATGTGATCGAAATCTGCATTTCTGCGGTTTACAGCTTCTAAATGCGCAGCCAAGTGACAGTTAATGAAGCACATAATCCTATCAAAGACTCTGATTCTTAAACCAACACCTCCCTGTTTTGACATACAAAAGTAAAATGAGGTAGGATGCTGCATCCACATTGTTGATACCTTATTTAGTTTATACCTTATTTCCAATTGCGCGTCCAAAACCACATGGAACTGCTGCAACATCGATATCTCCTACATGTGTTCTCAGACTCTTCCTCACCCTGAATTGAAATCAAAAACATTTCAAGACTGCCATCACATGAGCAAAGCTTTACTGGTTCTACTAGATAAGATTTCTCGTAAAATGTTTGAACTCACCAAAGTGAAATGAGTAAACCAGCTAATTGCCTTGATCCCATGCGCTCGAAAACTGCCTTTTCGTCTAAGGTCTTCCCTATTGTGTCTATCCAGGACTGCCCTATTGAACTCCCTTCATTTCCTCCTACCTAAAATCGAAACATAAGTCATGCACTCAAAGTAAGCTACTCTCTTTTCTTTGAAAAAGAGGAAGAAAACAGCTGTTGTCTAACTCTCACCGATTCTTTAGCTGCCGACATTGCTAAAAACCCAGCACCCATCTCTACTTCTTGCAAGCCTACGACAAGAATACCAACATCTGATGCTACAGAGCCTAACCAAGACATAAGTGCATCTTGGGAAGGTTTTCCCTGACCAACATTCCATGAACCAATCAGAATCCTAACTCTGTCCGTCTGTGCATATGCACGTTCTTTTTCAGACAGTTCCGACCTTATTATCCCATCAAGTGGCCCAGGAGAAATCACATGCCATCCACGTATACCACCATGAGTGGCTAAACTGAATATATAGCCATCAGCTGGCGCCATTTTTATCACTGCATTATTATGTGCAACCCATCCCGCAATTAGATTGCCTTCAAGATCAATAATCTGGATGTGACCACTAACGTAACCAATATATATCCTCTCCCCAAAAGTGCAGAAACACAATACAGCACATTGATGGTGACGGAAATCTTGCAACCGGTTTCCATTCCCATCCCATTGAATAAGCAACCCATTTGTACAACCAGTCCAAATCATGCCATCTCCTGCTAATACCAACGCTTCTGTTCTTTTGGCATCTTCAGACGCCCCTCCTCCTCTTGTTGCAACTCTTCGAACAGCATCAGCAGCTCCCATTATAGCGTTTCTTGACCGTTGCAAAAATCCATGCGACTTCTCCTTCTTTGGAGTGGATGCAACCTTCACCTTCGTTTCATCTTCTGCAGGCTGATCCTGCCCGGATGGCATTTCGACTCGGTTTTCATTCTGACCTTCTGTGTTGAATACTTTCAGTAGCTCTTTTGTGCGAGCATCCCTGCAAAGATATTGAGCCCTTCAGAGAATCACAGCAAAAGAAGACAGTAACATGGACCTTATGTATGAAACAATACTCACCATAAAGAGAAGGTTTGAAGCTGAGCAGCCCATACTTTAGATCTTACATTATCAGCTAACAAACATTTGACTTCAGAGGAAGATATACTGCAAGTACCATTAACAGTAACTTGAGCCCTGAGATCAATCCCTGACCTCTCTACCAACAAAGCAGCCATATGTTTCTCTTCCAACCTAAGTGAAAGTGATTTCTCCATAGATTCCCAAGTCCATATCTTAATCACACCACCTTCTGAACATGACCAAAGATCACCTACATTTTCCAATTAACAAAAGATATGGATTTCAGATTAAATTCATTTACAAGAATCAATGAGAATATGTTTTTTGTGAGAGAGAGATTACCATAAGAACTCATGATTATGGAATTGACAGGACCTTTGTGAGCTTGCCAAGAGAGACCTTCCTTGAAAGGAGTATCATCATCACATTTATTAACTTCAGGATCCATTTTCCAAGAACGAATTTTACCGTCCTTATGACCACTCCAAACAAGCCGATTCCCATCATCAGCCATCAAACAAGTGGTTGGAGAAGTACTAGCTGACTCTTGAAACGGTGCAGCATCTTCATCACCTCTCCGTACACGACCACTTAAACCACAACCAGGCTCAAACGCATCATCAAAATTCCAAAATCTAACACCACTCTCTTGACCAGCCCACAATTGCGTTCCAGTACAAGCTATATTCCTCAAAAATCTCCCTACCTGAGTCTCCCTTAAAGGATGTGGCCTTAATTCTAAACAAGGAGGACGAGCTGAATGTAACGGAGATCTCGTAGGAACTTTAAACATCCCTACACCACCTCCAGATCCAACAAATTCAGGAAGCGGTTGAAAATCATCACCAATTTCAGGCTGATGTGTAATCAAATAATCATCAGGATCACCAGAATCTCCAGTGAAAGTATAGGAAGATGAATTAGCAGTTGTAGCATAAGGATAGAATTCGTCATCGGAAGAATCGCCTGAAACGAACTCAGCGATTTTAGGGATATCGTCGAGACTACGTTGACGATAACGATGGTGATGAGGTTTACGAAGCTGATGACTATAGGAATGGATTTTGCGAGGTGGAGGAACGGTACTCATGGAGGATAGAGCATCATCGTCATTGTCGTTGGTGTTGGAGTTGATTTCCATGGTGGAAGATTGAGGAAATGTGAGAGGAAAGGAAAGAGAAAGGAGAAGAAGAGAATGTAAGAGGAAGGAGAGAGATGGAGCGGAGTGTTCGGAGAAAACATGGCGACGAGAGAATTCGATTTTCTTTCGCCGGAGATTTCTCTGCAATACCAATTACGCGCCATATATTTTCTTTTCTTATATATATTTAAATGTATGGTTCTCAATATAATATTATTGGAATGGACCGATTACGCGCCATAATCTTTTATAATATTTTTTTTATAAATTACATTTATTTATTTTTTGTTCATTTTATTTTTAATGAAATTTTTTGTTTGTTAATTTAACTAATGGCATTTTTTATAATATTTCACAACTAGAATTGAATTTTGGGTAAAAGCTATAATATAATTGTTAGAATATCATAGTTTTTTTTGGTAACTTGTAATAATTTACTATAATGAACTTATGTGTTTTCATCTAATTCGAATGTATGTTAATGCAAAAATTAATATTACAATTGAATTAGTAAAATTCAAGGTTCTAAAATGTTTGTCGGGCGGTGAATTAGCGTCTAAAAAACTTAGACGGGAATTAATCAATGATTATACGTAGAATATATATTGTAAGAGTCAAGGCCGGTCTTGAAGCAAAACAGAGCAAACACGAGTTTGCGGTCCTTTTATATATTAAAGATTTGTTTAAAGAACCAACCTATTTTCAAAACGTTAGTTTAACAACCGGTCCATATTTTTCATTTTATTTTGCGGTATTTAAAATCTTAGGATAAGTTCTAGTAGGAATATTATAACCTCTTGTTCCTAGTTTCAATTCTTCCAAGAACCATTTTTAAAATTTTAATTTAAATAATAGGAGCACAAAAATAATTTTCTCTTTGTCTTCATCTTTCCTACCAGAAACCCTAATCGTTGTATTTTTTTCATGCACTTTTATCCTTCGTAATTTTTTTTTCATCGTCTTATCCTAAATCAAGACCTAAGTATCACCAATCTATAAGACATTGACAAATTTATGTCAAATAAACACATTTTTATCGACTTTTCTCTTTAGCCGATTTTTTAAACCGATTTTAGTGAAATCATAGTGTTCCACGTTTTGGTAGCAATTTTTCGACGACTAACCAGCGCCTCGCCCCATTTTTAGAACCATGGTAAAAACAAATACTAAACTACCATTAAATTAGTTTGTGACAAATATACAATATACTTTTTTGTTTTTCCAAACTATTATTAAAATATTATCATAAACATTTAAAATTTGAATAAAAAAATTTAGATTTCTATTCATTCTGAATTTATTTTTGAAAAAGTTATAATCTAAATTTATGGGTTCAAAATACAAAATTTAAAACTATTTAGAATGTGTAATGTCTTAGAACAAAGTATTTTTAAAAAATCTTCTTTTTTAAAGAACTAATTAAACATAAACCAAAATTTTAATACTTCAATAATTTTTCTACATTTCTAAAAAAAAATTTATTCAATATATTTTTAAAAGTTAATAAAATATCTTAATCCTAACACTATTAATTAATAGAAAACGACAAAATAAAACAAATGTTAGATATTACACAAAATATATCTTTTGTACAAATTCAAGTTCCATGTCTCTTTCAATGGTCAAATCACATGATATTTTTTTGTTATTATTCATCACAAATTCACAATTCACAAAGTAGAGTGAAATTTAGGTGACTTCTTCCATCTTCCAAGCTTCTCCACTCCCTGAAAAATTTGATTTATCTTAAACTTATTCTTAAAAGCTTAGTCAAAAGTTCAAAGTTAATACCTTTCTTGGTCCTATAGAATGTTCATTATCAACAATGGAGATTGCTTCAAACCCTAATGGAATCAAAACTTCCTCGTATCTACACATAGAGAGATTACTCCTGAGTTAAGTTTGGCCAGAAATTTTTAGTAAAAGACAAGAAGTTATTACTCAGACACGGATACTGTGTAAGGTGGACCTCCAGAACGATCATCAAGCTGCAACAAGACAGCATTTTTAAGGTTTTTGAAACTATGGAAATGTCAAGAAACAGAGCAGAGAGAAGAGAAATGTTATGGTTCTTACAGGATACATTAATGTTATAAGCTCTCCATCAGGTTTCAGAAGTTTCTCTATTCTCTGTGCCCATAGAGGTCTCATGTGAGGTTCAAATGCACAGAAGAAACTGCAAGAATCCATGAAACTAAAGTCATCTTTGTATGAACCAGAAACTATTATCTTAGATTGTAAACTCACGTATAATCGAATATAAGATCGAATTTTTCAGCTGGCTCCCAAGTGAAAAAGTTTTCAAGTAAAAAGGAGAAGTATTCTGAATTAGGCAATGAGGAAAACATCTGCATATAGATTAAACAAAATGTATCAAAACCTAAATGCAAGTCAAAATCAAAATTGTTTCAATTAGTAATGCAGGCTACATATTCATGAGCATGTCCATATCCGAAATCGAAAAGAAAACTAGTCGAACCTTTGATGATCGTTCAACTGCAGTTTTTGATATATCTAGTCCAATGACATAGCGATCAGGAGATGCCATTGCCACTACATCATAACCCTGTGAAACCATAAACAACTAGTATCAAGAAGCATTAAGAAAATCAACAAGTAATTCAAGAACCGATCCCAAAAGTACTACTCAAAGGCCATGTTTCAATGTCATGAAAAGCTGTGTTGTTGACTTTATAGCAAGCAAAGAAGCTCAAGAAAAGTTTGACTTCAAGGGTTGACATTTCTAGCAAACAGACACAAGAGTATTGAAGAACATACTGTTCCACAACCAAGAACAAGAGCTCTGCCTTTAAGCAAGAACCAGCAAGTAATTCAAGAACCAATCACAATGTCAACAATACTACTCAACAACCATAGGTCACATCTCAAGAAAAGATGTGTTGTTGACTTTATATAGCAAGCATAGAAGCTGAAGCAAATTCGTGTTGACATTTCTAGCAAATAGACACAAGAGTATCGAAGAACATACTGTTCCACAACAAACAACAAGAGCTTTGCCTTTAAGCAAGGAACCAGCAAGTAATTCAAGAACCAATCACTATATCAACAAAACTACTCAACAACCATAAGTCAAATCTCAAGAAAGCTGTGTTGTTGACTTTAAAGCAAGCAAAGAAGCTGAAGCAAAGTTGTGTTGACATTTCTAGCAAACAGACACAAGGGTATTGAAGAACATATTGTTCCACAACAAAGAACAAGAGCTCTGCCTTTAAGAAAGGAACCAGCAAGTAACTCAAGAACCAATCACAAAGTCAACAATATTCAAAGTCCATATATAGGTCAAATCTCAAGAAAAAGCTATGTAATTGACTTTTCAGCAAGCAAATAAGCTAAAACTAAGTTTGATTTCAAAGTGTTTGACATAAAGAAGCAAAAACAAACAAAAGAGTATCAAGGAACATACAGTTCCACAACAAACAACAAGAGCTCTGCCTATAAGCAATGAACCAGCAAGTAAACTCAAGAACCAATCACAAAGTCAACAATACTATTCAAAGTCTATATAGGTCAAATCTAAAGAAAAAGCTATGTAGTTGACTTTTCAACAAGCAAATAAGCTAAAGCTAAGTTTGATTTTCAAAGTATTTGACATAAAGAAGCAAAACACACAAAAAAGTATCAATGAACATACAGTTCCACAACAAACAACAAGAGCTCTGCCTTTAAGCAATGAACCAGCAAGTAAACTCAAGAACCAATCACAAAGTCAACAATACTATTCAAAGTCTATATAGGTCAAATCTAAAGAAAAAGCTATGTAGTTGACTTTTCAACAAGCAAATAAGCTAAAGCTAAGTTTGATTTTCAAAGTATTTGACATAAAGAGGCAAAAACAAACAAAAGAGTATCAATGAACAAACAAGAGATCTGCCTATAAGCAAGGAACCAGCAAGTAAACTCAAGAACCAATCATAAAGTCAACAATACTATTCAAAGTCCATATAGGTCAAATCTTAAGAAAAATCTATGTAGTTGACTTTATATAGCAAGCAATTAAGCTTAAGCTAAAGCTAAGTTTGATTTCAAAAGAGTATCAATGAACATACAGTTCCACAACCAGGAACAAGAGCTCTTCCTTTAGGTAAAGAATCAGTCTTTATAAGATGAACAATAATCGGAGTTGGTTTTCCTAAATCCCATGGAGTAGCTCCTTCTTCCCAACTCTTCTCCCATCCACCTAAACACCATTCAACCAAAAAATTTCTTCACGGCAAAAAAACAATACAAGAGATTTGATCAGAGAAATGGATAAAATTAGAGATTCGTTATACCAGATGAATCTTCGTTCATTAACCGGAGGAAGATATCACGAGGTGATTCGTTTATCGGAGCTTTACCGGAATTTTCCATTGGACAAGTGAAATACAGAATAATCGGCGACGACGATTAAATCGGAAGATAAAAAGGATTCTGATTAAATTTTTAATTGCTTTCAAATTTCAAAAATTAATTAAGCATAATACTAATGCTAATAAATTATTATTATTATTTTCGCACCAGTGTTAATTAATTAATAATTTTAAAATTGTTAATTAAAAATTATATTTTATCTTTTCTATAAATTTTAAATATTGGTTAGGTGGTATTTATTAAATATAAATAAAGGAAAATTGAATTTATAAGTGGTATTAATTGTCAATAATTTGTAATAGAATTTTTGGCTTTTAACTTTTCATTTTTGGCTTTTAGGTGGGCGTTTGCTTTTCGGTTCGGATAATTCAGATGTCGGATTATTCGGTTAAGGGCATACAAGAATCGTTCTGGTTATTTAAAAATTTGGTTTGGATTTAGTTCAGATCGATTTTTTCATTTTTATTCGGACCCGAAATCGAACAAAAAATCCAAAATATATGAAAAAAATTCAAATCATTCGAACAACCTAGGTAAAATCCAAGTTAATCGAATCAAAAACCAAAAATATCTAATGAAAAACCAGAAATATTATAGTTTCCTTACCAAAAACCTACCTTTTCTACCTAAAATCATAACTATCTCATCACAATTACATATATAGTCATATATACACGGGTTTTTCGGTTATACTTTCGGATTTCGGTTCGATTTGGATTCGGATTCAATATTTTGGTTGAGATATATAGGAAGAACGGTTCGGTTTTGGTTTTTTCTGTTCGATTTTGGTTTATATGCTCAGACCTATTGGCTAGTGTCAAAATTCACTACCATGACTTTGAGTTAGTAATAAATCATTTTGCTTAATACAAAAAGTCATAAAACATAAAAATAAAATAGATTTGACATGAAAAGTGAAAACAATAATTACTATAAAACATATTTTTCTCAAAAATTACAACTATTTTGAGAAATAAACCAGAAATTAGTTTGCATTTTTATCTTCTATTCCTTAGATCTTCATTCAAAGGGTCTAATATTGTATATTTTAATAATCTTTATATGTTTCTAGGAGTAATCATCTTAGAACTTGCAAGTTCCAAGTACATAATAATCTTCTCCTTTTATATTATTTTATCCCTTCAACCCAATCACATTAAAAGCTACTCTTTCTAATTCAAATTTTTATAAAAATAAAATAATAAACATATTTTTGAACAACGGCTATATATTTATGTCAGAAATTCCTACCGTTATTCTTCTTATATTCCCTAGAAGTTTCTTTGCATGAAGAGATTTATATATAGACTATTGCTTTCTTAAGTTTCCATTCATTTCACACAAAAGTCCTACAAAAAAAAAAAACTTAAAACCAGTTTGAGAGTTACTAGTAAAGACCAGAGATGGAGATTTTGTACTAATCTCCAATAAAAACAGGTTCTTTAACTTTCTCTTTTGTATGTTTCATGACATGTTTTATTGTCTCTGTTACCATTTTTTGCTAAAAAGAAACCATTTTTAAAGGTCATGGAGCAAGAGACACTATACCAACCAGAAGGTTTCTTAAGATCAAATATTGATTGTTAAATAAGTCTCTACTAATCTGTTGTTGAGGGTAAGAACAATTAAAAATTTGTAGAAACAAGTTAAATCATTACTTGTTTATATACACAACTGTTATCATTTTGTGAAAAAAAACAACTGTTATCATTTTGTGAAAAAAAAAAAAAAACTGTTATCATTTTGTGAAAAAAAAAACAACTGTTATCATTTTGTGAAAAAAAAAACAACTGTTATCATTATTAACAAAGTTTATTTTTTGATCTTGCAGATTATATTGATGATTTTAACAATGGGTTTTACTAAAGTTCCTTCACTGTTAGACGATTAAAGGTCATTTTCTTTTTTTTCTTTCACAATTCAAGCAAAACAGAAAACTTTACATGTTAATTAATAATCAAAACAACAAAAATCAAATACTACTTTGACTTTATATAAAAATGATATGATTTTACTAATCTTTAAAAAAAAAAAAAAAAAAACTATTTTTCTTCGTTAACCACAATTATTTTCAAACCTTTTTTTTCTCAATTTCTTAAACAAAAAAAACTATATATATAATTTTCAAACTACAATGGTTTTCAAACTTATTTAAATTTAGTTTGTTAGATTAATCATAAAAAACTTGAGAAACTTACAAATATTGAGAACTAACTAAGTGAATAATTTATAATATGAAACGTACTAACAATACAATTATTTATTTTGTAAAGTGAATAATTTTAAATATATAATATATAGATAATAAAAATATATGTTTGATTTGTTTATTAATAATCTAAATTTTATAAACATATTTCATATATATATATAGTTTATATTATTTCAAATACTAACAACGTTTTAAATTTTAAATTTTAAATGTTAATATTTTGAAAATTATATATATAGTTTTTATGATATATTTAAGAAAATAAATATAGTTTTATAATCTTTAAATGTTTCCAAGTACATAATTATCTTCTTCTCCTTTTGTATTATGTTATCCCTTAAAACCAATCACACTAGAAGCTACTCTTTCTAATTCAAATTTTTATAGAAATAAAAATCATAAACAAATTTTTAACAACGGCTATTTCTTTATTTGAAGCATAATAAATGTTTTAAAAAATCAAACCGTTGCATGAAGAGATATTATATATAGACTATTGCTTTCATAAGTTTCCATTCACACAAACGTTTTTTAAAATCTGAAAATCAAATTTACAGCTTCTTCTCTTTCACTTTTGCCTGTTTCATAACATGTTTTATTGTCTCTGTTACCATTTTTTGCTAAAAAAAACCATTTTTCTCCATTAAAGGTCATGGAGCAAGAGACACTATACCAACCAGAAGGTTTCTCCTTAAGATCAAAGATTGATTGTTAAAGAAGTCTCTACTAATCTGTTGTTGAGGGTAAGAACAATTGAAATTTTTTAGAAACAAGTTAAATCATTATTTGTATAAATAACCAATTGTGATCATTATTAACAAAGTTTATTTTTTTGATCTTGCAGATTATATTGATGATTTTGACAATGGGTTTTTACTAGACGATTAAAGGTCAGTTTCTTTTTTTCTTTCACAATTTTTTTCAAAATTGGTCGTTTGAATTTATAAAAAAATGAAATGATTTTACTAATTTAAAAAAATAAAATAAAATTAAAACTTTTTTTTTCTCAATTTCTTAAACCATTTAAGATTTTTAGGTCGTTAGATTAATCATACAAAAACTTGAGAAACTTACAAATTGTGAGAACTAACCGAGTTTGGTATCCTGTCATTGTTTTGATCGTTAGCGATAGCCATATTCAAATTGTTTTCACATAAGTAAGTTGATCATTTTATATTAAATTTATGAACCAAAAATATAACAAAAAATATTAATCATACAAAAACTTGAGAAACTTACAAATTGTGAGAACTAACCGAGTTTGGTATCCTGTCATTGTTTTGATCGTTAGAGATAGCCATATTCAAATTGTTTTCACATAAGTAAGTTGATCATTTTATATTAAATTTATAAACCAAAAACTATAACAAAGAATATTATAAATAGTTCCACGAAGGTTTTCAAACTTATTTAAAATTTTATGTTGTGATATAATCATACAAAAACTTGAGAAACTTACAAATTGTAAGAACTAACCGAGTTTTGTATCGAGTCATTGTTTTGATCGTTAGAGATAGCCATATTCAAATTGTTTTAACATAAGTAAGTTGATCATTTTATATTAAATTTATAAACCAAAAACTATAACAAAAAATATTATAAATAGAACCACAAAGGTTTTCAAACTTATTTAAAATTTCAGGTTGTGATATTAATCATACAAAAACTTGAGAAACTTACAAATTGTGAGAACTAACCGAGTTTCCAGTCATTGTTTTGATCGTTAGAGATAATCATATTCAAATTGTTTTCACATAAGTAAGTTGATCATTTTATATTAAATTTATAAACCAAAAACTATAACAAACAATATTATACATAGAACCACAATGTTTTTCAAATTTATTTCAGATTTTAATTTGTTAGATTAATCATTAAAAACTTGAGAAATTTACACATTGTGAGAATTAACCGAGTTTGATATCTTGTTGTTATTGTCAAATACTCATAGGAAAATTTAAATTGTTTTCACATAAGTAAGTTTATCATTTTTTATTAATTTTTATAAACCAAAAAAATATAACAAACAATATTATATATATAACCACAATGGTTTTCAAACTTATTTAAAATTTTAGTTTGTTAGCTTAATCATAAAAATCGAGAAACTTACAAAGTACATAATTATCAAATACTCCCTCCGTTTCAAATTAGTTGTCGTTGTGGAGAAAAAATTTGGTTTCAAAATATGTGTCGTTTTAGGTTTTCAATGCATAAATTAAATGAATTTGACTTTTTTGACCAATAGAATAATTGCAGAATTTTTTTCTATTGGTTGATTTAGAATATTTAATGGTGTTTTTATTGGAAAACAAAGATTTCTTAATTTGTGTGCAAAACTCTAAAACGACAAGTAATTCGAAACGGAGGGAGTACTACTTTGACTAAGCAAAACAGAATACTTCACATGTTAACCAATAATAAAAACAATAAAAATCAAATACTACTTTGACTTTATATAAGAATAAAAATGAAACGATTTTACGAAACTTTTTTTAAAAAAAGTTAAACTATTTTTTTTTTCTCAATTTCTTAAACCATTTAAGATTTTAGATTGTTAAAATTAATCATACAAAAACTTGAAAAGCTTATGAATTGTGAGAACTAACCGAGTTTTGTATCATGTCATTGTTTTGATCGTTAGAGATAGCCATATTCAAATTGTTTTCACATAAGTAAGTTGATCATTTTTTTTATTAATTTGATAAACCAAAAATATAACAAAACATATTAATCATACAAAAACTTGAGAAACTTACAGATTGTGAGAACTAACCGAGTTTGGTATCCTGTCATTGTTTTGATCGTTAGAGATAGCCATATTCAAATTGTTTTCACATAAGTAAAGTGATCATTTTTTTTATTAATTTGATAAACCAAAAATATAACAAAACATATTAATCATACAAAAACTTGAGAAACTTACAGATTGTGAGAACTAACCGAGTTTGGTATCCTGTCATTGTTTTGATCGTTAGAGATAGCCATATTCAAATTGTTTTCACATAAGTAAGTTGATCATTTTTTTATTAATTTGATAAACCATAAATATAACAAAATAATATTATACATAGAACCATAATTGTTTTTAAACTTATTTAAAATTTTAGATTGTGATATTAGTCATACAAAAATTTGAGAAACTTACAAATTGTGAGAACTAACCGAGTTTGGTATCCTGTCATTGTTTTGATCGTTAGCGAATATTCAAATTGTTTTCACATAAGTAAGTTGATCATTTTTTATTAATTTGATAAACCATAAATATAACAAAACAATATTATACATAGAACCATAATTATTTTTAAACTTATTTAAAATTTTAGATTGTGATATAATCATACAAAAACTTGAGAAACTTACAAATTGTGAGAACTAACCAAGTTTGGTATCCTGTCATTGTTTTGATCGTTAGTGATAGACATATTCAAATTGTTTTCACATAAGTAAGTTGATCATTTTTATTAATATTATAAACCAAAAATATAACAAACAATATTATATATATAACCACAATGGTTTTCAAACTTATTTAAGAATTTAGTTTGTTAGATTAATTATAAAAAACTTGAGAAACTTACAAATTATGAGAACTAACCGAGTATGATATCATGTCATTAATTTGATCGTTAGTAGTAGCCATATTCAAATTGTTTTTACGTAAGCTAATTAATATTTTAACAACAAATATTATTCATCACACCCACCATATTTCCACACCTATTTAAAATTTTAGGCTGTTGGTTTAATCATAACATAATAAATTACAAATTGTGAAAACTAGACAAGTATAATATCATTAATTTGATCATTTCCTATAACTATATTTAATATTTTTTAAAAAGTTAATTAATGATTTGACAAACTAAAAAAATTCTTACAATAACAACAAAATCATTCTTCATCATCCTCACTTATTTCCAAACGTATTTAAGATTTACTTAATCCCAAAAAAAGTTGAAAAGTTTACATCATATACAAGTATATAGTTTATGGCATTGTTTGGATATGCTTGTTATTCTTTTATGTAACATTTTTTTTTTTGTCTTGTATAGTTTACACATATGCTTTTGCTTGCTTATTTATTTTCTTTGGCACTATTTACTTCTTTCTTTCACTTTTTCTTAGTCCAACTTAAGTTTTATGGCTCTCAACCACAAATTATTCAGCATTTTAGAGTCACAATGATGCACATGAAAATTAGATTGAAGAAATAAAACCTACCGTAGATACAATTTGTACAAGAGACAGGGTTTTTTCTTAGTCCCTTTTTCTTGTTCACCAATCTTAAATTATATGATTTTTAATTTTAATATTTTGAAAAAAATTTTAAGTTTTATATATTTTGTTTTTAAAATATTTTATAATTATTATCCATGTTCAGCGGTACATAAAAACATAAATCGATGTCTCTAGGATTTCATAACCAGTGGCGGATCTAAGTGTAAAAGAGTTGTGTCAATTGACTCCTGTAACTTACATAAAAATTTGTTTTTAATAGACTATACGAAAAGATTTGCTGGATCGATTGGTTGTAATTTTCCATGTTAATCTCAACTATCCAACGTTTAAGTCTATCTTGCACCAGCTGGTTTCACCACTGGTCATAACAACAACTAAACGATGATATCGCCGGTTATTTTTGTTAGCTACAAACGAATATAACCATTGTTTCAACATCTTTCACTTGAAAACTTGATACTTACTTTTCTTGATACCTTTCCTTTGGCTCTAGGTTTTCAAATAGCCAAATTCTATGGATAATCACATAACTTTCTATAGCTATGTTCATAAAGCATAAGAGAATGGATTCACACGATTGCTAAAGAATCTATTGGTTTCTTCTTTGTTGTTTCATTACCTTACATTAAAAGTCTAATTCTTATATATAAAAAAACTTTTCTTGATACCTTTACCTTTGTTATAGGTCTATAGCAAGAAAAAGCCTTTAAGGAGAAACAAATGGTTCTTTTTAAGCATCTCTTTTACTTATTTAAGAAACCACACATTCCATCTTTTAGTCTAATGCTGATCAAGAACTTCTACTTTCCACATATTCATTTCATACGATCTTATAATAAGAACAAGAGATCTTTCTCGATCAATCTCTTTGCCCCTCATTCTTCGAAAGTCAGAAAAAGACATTTTTCAAATTTGTATTCGTTCATTTGGAATCTGGGTTCTTCTACTTATATTTGGTGGACCTTTATTCCAAACTCTAACAAACTCTTAAGGAAAACATGTTAGTTCATACTAAGACAAGAAGAAACAAATATGTTGATGAAGCTCACACAATTCACCAACCAAAACAAAATGATCTCATTGGTAAAATCATCATCTTTACACTTGCAAGTCTTTGCATTATACTACTCATTTTCATCACCATTGGTTACTTCTTCATAGCTAAGCCTCTAAACTCAAGCTTAACATCTTTAACTTTAACAAACCTCAAGTACAACAACAACAATACATCATCATCATCATTGTCTTTCTTCAACGCAACTTTAGCTATGGAAATAAGAATTGAGAATCCGAATTTCGGGTTCTTTGAGTTTACAACAAGTAAAGGTGAGATTTTGTACAATGGTGAAGTTGTTGGTGAAATGAAGATTAATGGAGGTAAAGTGGATTCATTTGGAGACATAAGAAGAGAGGTTAAGACACAAGTTGGTTATAGAGAGAATCAAACATCTTCTGTTATGTTAAAGAATGATATAAAGAGAGGTTTAATAATCCTCAAGATTAGTGTTAAAATTAGAGGTAAAGTACATTTGAATGTGATGAACAAGAGAATAGTAAATTTGAAGTGTTTGATGTATCTTAATCTGAAAGATGAAGTGATTAGACGGTTCTGGTGTAAATGAAACTATCTTTTTAGAGTTTCTTAATTTTTTATAGGTAATTTTATTTCTCTTTTTTTGTTACTTTTTAGTTGTGAAGTGAATGTTAAAATACTTAGTTTTGTTTTGTTATTATATAAGTGATATTGAAATATCAAATTGTGACATAATCTCGTATTTTGGTGGTTAAAGAGCCAAAGTAAAAGTAATTATTTGCATCATATGAGTGGTTTATTTTTATTTGACAAGATTAGTTTCCAAAATTGGTAATATATAATAATTATGAGAAATTAATTCATTCATTTATCTTACACGAGCAAATTGAGTTTTTTTTTATAGGTTTTGTTTCTAATTTGAAAATTAATATTTTGTTTTTCAAATTGAAAAACGCTAATTCGTTTTCTAATATGAATATATTATTATATATACGCACAAAAAGCATATTATTATCCACACAAACTATATATCATTCACACATTATTTATTATTCACCCAAATACTATTCACTATTCACCCAACTTATCCTTCATTCATTTTCAATTTTTATGATTCTCATTAAATATTTTCATCATTCGCCACATAAAAATATTTATCATTCTTTCTTTTCATGAACAATAGTACATAAAGGTTCCTTAAGTACGTAAATGAAATGAAACAAACCACTAAAAACCATCCTTACATAAACATATCTAGAGAATGGTGTGAGCTTCTTTTGTAAATGCGTGTATAAATCCAAACAAGATCTCCCATAGCTAGATAAGATTGAAAAACTCATGTTTCGAACATTGTTGGTGGTGTTTTTAACAATGAAATTGGTTTTAGGAAATAATGTCAAGAAAAAACGAGAAGAAAAGAAAGTGACTGTAGTAAAGATATTATGTAGTAAGTTTATGTATTTTGGCGAGCTTGATAGTTGATTAATTGTGTTGACGATACTGTCAAAATATGAACAAACTTCTATTGCTCTTAGATGAAGATCAGACATGTTTGTAAGACCACATAATGCATTTGGAGTTTCGCTTTAAACTTGTTGTGTGTTGGTAGTAAGACATCCCTTACATGGAATGAAACGTCTCTTGTATAGTTTTGTACTATCCAAACCTCACCAACATAAAAACTTTCACTTGATCAGGATGCATCTACATTACACTTTAGAACCCCAAAATAGGTTTTTTCTAATGTAAATATTCATCATTCACATAATAAAAAATACGTAAATGCAAAAAATAAAATAAAATAACAAATTTTAAAAATAAAAAGTATCATTATCTGCAAAAACATATCTTCTGTTAATCGTTTTTTTCAAAAAAAACATGTTTAAGTGGCTTAAGAAATTCTCCTTAAATAAATATATGTATTATCTTCTTTTTGTCATTTTTAAAAAATTTCTCATCCTCAGATAAATGTGTCAAACAAAAAATAATTCAGTATATTTTTGGGATTGTTAATTGTTAGCGTAAGAACCATCATTAACTTAGTTGTCACTCTGATCTAAACTTCCATATTTTAATTGACTAGTTAACTTATTCTATGAATCTATCATTTTCCAATTACGTAACCGTCTTTAATTTGGTTTAATTTTCTTCAAAAAAAAAAAAAAAAAAAAAAAANCAAAGTTGAAACAAATCCATTCCAAACAATATTCATTAGAATCAATACTTTACTTTCTATACACATCTAAAATAGTTATCATATATTAAAATGAGTTTATACACATTATTTTAGTTAATTTCCAAATATATATATATATATATATATATATATATATATATATATATATATATATATTT